>BMAO01022785.1:0-21762 GCA_019973975.1 Trichonephila clavata
AGCAACTTTGGCTATGCTGCGCCAAACATTCGTTAAAATATTAAAATATAGGACGAAATATCTAAAAATAATGAAAAAAAGTTTCAATAAAAGTTAAAATTGCATAAAAATTGGTTTCCAATGATTAAAAGTAGAACAATTTTTGTGGTGAGGGTTTCCCTCATCACACATGTCAGATAAGATCTTAAAATAACAGACATCTTAAAAACAGATAAATGAAAAGAGTGTAAATAAAAGTTATAAAATTTCTTAATAAAATCTAGACCGTAATTTTAATCGTTTCTGAATCGGTGGGTGGGGGATTCCCCACCAAATTCAATAAGTATAATTGAGAAAAGGTCAGTTTCTATTTTTAGTAGGGGTTAAAAGTAAAAAATCCTTTGTGATATGTTTTTCCGTTTTTATACGTGAAGTTAGGATCCGGTTCATATTCCTCCTCCTCTTCCTCCACGTCGTACATAATAGTGTCTTCTCATCCGTAGTATATTCGACAGGTGCGGACTTTTTGGGTTTATGTGGTGTCATCTTGATTTCTACATTCGGTTTATTATTTTTTTTAGGGGGCCGCTTTTTATTACGAGGTTTTGAAGATTGAGTTGTGGAAGGTATGGTATTGGATTTGGTCGTATCAGTTGAAAGAACAGGACTTGTTTCATTTGTTAAAGGTGTAAACATTGATACTGTGGATGAAGGAGGTGCTTTACTGGATGAGGCAGATGCAACTGAGGTAGATAGACTAGTAGATGTGGTGGGTGACACTGTAGAAATGGGGCATGTCGAAGGAGAAGGTGTTGTTTGGATGAGGATAATGCGACAGATTCAAGAACACTATTGGACGTGGAGGGAGCATTAGTAAACAAAGGAATAGGTGGCTGAGAATCTGATACGGATGCAATATTAACGGAAGATGAGGATGGTATGAGTTGTGCTTGAGTTGAGGTACATGATTTGTTAACTGTAGGAATTCTGTATGGCATTTGTTTTGGAACGGATATTGTAGGTTGTAACAATTTTAATGGTGGGCAAACTATTTTAGTTTATTTTCATCTGTTTGTGAGGAACTGCTTACCGTTAATGGTTTAGCAGCCTGAGCGTAAGTTTGAGATGGTTGTGGGGCTATTAATTTTCGGGCTTCTGGGTAAGATATTTATTATTTGTTTTGATTTCTGAATTTGTTTTTCGGTTTTCCACTTAGGGCAGAATTTGAATCAGCTGTATGGGTTGAGAGCAATTAATACATTTAGGCTCTAGAGTGCAATCTGTAGAGGAATGCCCTACAGATGCACATCTAGAGCACGTTATTGGCCACGGCAGGAAGTTTGTGAATGTCCGAACCTCTGACACTTGAAACAGCGCAGAGGATTCGGAATGTATGGACGGATTTTACAGTTTAAATAACCAGCTTTTATTGTATTTGGTAGTTTCGGGCTATTGAATGTTAATATTAAATGTTTTGTAGGAATAATTGTGCTATCTTTTTTAATTGTAATTCTCCTGACCTGGATAACCCCCTGATCAGAAAATCCATCAAGGATTTCTGCTTCAGGGGTGGTCAACAGGTCAGGTTCTGAAATGACACCTCGACTGGAATTTAGTGATCTATGAGGACTTACGGTTAACGGGCAATCTAAAAACGTTTTGGCCAATAGGAAAGACTTAGTTTGTAAGGCAGATGTAGTTTCAATAAGTAGGTCTGTGGATCGTAGCTTTTTAACAGATTTCGGATCTCCTCCTATTCCTTTTAGTGCTTTCTGTATGGCAAATGGTGATTTCAGGGACATTTCATTATTTGGTAGTGACAAGATTAAAAAGCGGGAATTAGTAGCAATAGTATCTATGTTGATTTGGGTAAAACGAGGCCTTTACCCGGGCACAAAATTTCAGGATCCATGACAGAGAGATGGTATTCATCCTGGTGTGGCTCCACCCACCACGGAGTCCAACAAGGGAGGCAGTGTGCCGGTCATCTGGCAAACAGGCACGGCGCTTACCTGGAGTACACCCAGAATATAGTGCTACAGCATCAGGGCGAGGATCCAACGGGTAAACCCGCCACCCCTTATCTGCAGCACTAACCCTACAGCAATGTCTCCGAAAAGACTCATCACCAGCCGATTGACAGGAGCGGGCTCACTCCTGCCACCCGTCTACAGCGAAGCGTGGGCCAAAGGGAACGCAAAAGGTATCCCCAGGACACCATTTTCCTCCTTACGGGACGCCGCACACGGCAAACATGCGGGTCGGAAAACCAACGGTGTTAGTCGAAAACGAATATCAACATAAGCAAAATAATTAATGAAACTGAAGAAAAAAGACACTAAATTACCGCAATACAAAATAAAAACAAAAATATGTTATTAATGGATAAGTAATCAAATTAAATAAATATATAACACACATTTACACATACAAGTAAATTTAATATTTTTTAAGCTGTGATCTAGACGTGAAGAGAAGTAAAGGAAAAATTGAATGACAGAAAGAGGGTCGAAAATAGAGAAGGATCACTAGGGCCCCGGGTTCGTGACACCCGAGTTTACCAAAGACAGTAAACCCCCTGGTAAAAGGAAAAGATCACTAGGGTACCTCGGGATTGTGACACCCGTACTCACCTAAAGAAGGTGAGCCCCTGAGGGGAAGATGTACGAGAGATGGATTGACAAAGGAGAAACGAGTGAAATATTGTTGAATACATTTTACAACTAATGAATAGACTCAAGAACTGTCAGAATCTTGCCGTCACTCGGATAAAGGTAAAAACAAAAATAAAAGACCTGGTACGATCGGAACTCCGTTGAAAGGAAATTTACAGAAGGCGATCTTGTAATGGTGTTGGCCACTTCAATTCGGAATAAAATGGACGTAAATTGGATAGCCCCAGATAAAGTGTTATATAAAATTTCGGACACCAATTATGTGGTATATTTACCGGGGAAAAGAGATACTATATATCATGTTAATCTAATGAAACCCTATCATCGAAGGCCAGATTCCTTAAATCTTGTTATAGAAGTTTCGCATGATATAGAAAAAGATGCGGAAATCCCGTACCCGTTAAAACAGAGCACTACTTTTGACTATGAGGAGACATGTAAGGAGAGTCACTTGCTAGATAAATTATCCCCTGACTAAATTAAAGAGTTATATAATTACTAAAAACAGAGAAGTGCTTTCCCCTGACCCAGCGACAGCTCATTTAATGATCATGGCTATAGAATTAATTTCGGAAAAACCCATTAAAACAAAACCGTATCGCATGTCCCCTAGAAAATTAACACCCTAAAGTGAGTGAGTGTGGACATTTTATGGCACAAGAGCCAAGTTTGGCTAAACTGCGCCACACATTTGTTAATATATATTAAAAGTTTAAAAACATATATACATAAACATGAAAATGTATTTTAAAAAACCAGATTGAGAATAAAATATAAAATTGAGTAAAAAATTTTAAAAAGATGAACAATTTAAAATTTCTGCACGATTATCTTATATAAATATATAAAACTGAATGATTGAGAAAATTTCTAAAATAGTTATATTTGATGTAAAATATCAATTGAACGTAAAAATGCAAAAAGATTTGGATGGGGAGTTTCCCCAACCAAATCAGTCAGGGATAAGAGATTTGTTTTAAAAAAAGATGATCCTTTTAGATGAATACTTTGGACATTCTATTAAAATGTGTAAAATGGAGAGGTCACAGTGGCAAAAGTCGCAAACTGGGGGACTCTCTCCTAGCAATAAATGTCTATGTGTTAGACGGGTGTGTCCTATACGAAGTCGAGTCAAGCAGACATCAGGTCTTCGTATTGGTACCGCTGTCCAATGAGTAATGAAAGGATGAATGTAATGTAGTTTGTTGATGACCTGCTGATCCCAAGTCTCTTGCCATACATTGTGGATATAGCGTTGAATAGATGCTTTTAAATCATGGTAACAGACAGGTTGCTGCATGTGATCGGACAGGGATCGTGCAGCGTTATCAGCCTGTTCATTACCAAGTATACCTACATGTCCAGGAACCCAACAAAAAATTATATCGAAACCCTTTCTTTCTAATTTGCGCAGAAGTAAAAGTATTTCCATGACAGTGGGGTGTCTACGTTCTGTTAAAGAGTGTAAAGATTCTAGAGCACTCATGCTGTCTGTGTACACACAAAAATGACGGTGGTCAGAGACTAAAATGTGCTGAAGTGCCACAAGAATGGCAGTAAGTTCAGCACTAAAAACAGACATGGAACTGTGTAGGGTGAAACTGAGGATGGTATCGTTAAAAACAACACCACACCCAACACGTTCATCTGTTTTTGATCCGTCCGTGTAGACTGGCATGTACTTAGAGTACTTACTGCGGTGGAAAGAAAAGAGATGCTGATAAATAACATCAGCAGTGTCTGCTTTGCCATAACCTGAGAAGGGATTACTATAATTGAAAATGGGAATATCCCAGGGTGGGAAAGCAAAGATATTGTTTTCCTGGATATTTATATTACTTAAGTGGGCGTCATTTAAAATAGTTTTTGCCCTTTCCGAAAAAGGTTTGATACTAGATAAACGGACTTCATAGAGCCTAGAGAGACCAATGGCAAGAGAAAAGGGTTTTAATGGATGAAAAGGAACAGACATGGCACGAATAAAGTAGTTGGCACTCAACTGCCTCCGTCTAATATCTAAAGGTGGTTGATGGCCTACCACATACAAGCTGGTAACAGGTGAAGTTCTGAAAGCACCAGAAATTATTCTCAGAGCCGAATGATGTATTGTGTCGAGTCTTCTTAGGACAGATGCACGAGCAGAACCATAGACAACGCAACCATAGTCCAAACGTGAAAGGATTATTGCTTGATATACTCGAAGTAATGAGGCTCTATCCGCTCCCCACAATGTGTTTGATAGCACTTTTAAGATATTGAGGGATCGCTCACACTTCTTCCGCAGGTAAAGAACATGCGGAAGGAAAGTCAATTTACAGTCAAAGATTACTCCGAGGAAGCGAACCTCACTAACTACAGGTATTTGTGTGTTTTCTATAAAGATAAGAGGATCCGGATGTAGATTGCGCTTTCTGCAAAAATGGACACAGCTGCTCTCGGAAGGAGAGATTGTGTGTCCATTTTGATCGCACCACTTAACTAATCGATTGACAGTTGTTTGCAGTTGTCGCTCAATTAGTCGCATATCTGAACCTTGACAAGAGATTTGAAGATCATCAACGTAAAGCATACCTCGCACTGAAGGTGGGAGTTGATGAAGGATGCTACTCATATGAATATTAAAAAGTGTAACGCTCAGGACGCTACCCTGAGGGACACCTTGATCTTGTATGAATTTATGAGATGATGAATTACCAATGCGTACATGAAAATATCGAAGAGCTAAAAAGTTAAAAATAAAAATGGGAAGATTTCCCCTTAAGCCAAAATCATACATGTTACGGAGAATCCCATAACGCCATGTTCGGTCGTATGCTTTCTCTATGTCAAAGAAAAGAGAAACCAGATGGTTTCTCTTGACAAACGCATCTCGAATTTGGGATTCCAAGTGTACAACGTTATCGAGAGTGGATCGGCCCTTACGGAATCCGCTCTGCAGAGGAGATATACATTTGTCTTTCTCCAAGACATAAACCAGACGAGTATTGACCATACGTTCAAAGGTCTTACAGAAGCAGCTCGTCAGAGCAATGGGTGAGTGAGTGAGTGAATGTTGGGTTTTATGGCGCAAGAGCCAACTTTGGCTAAGCTGCGCCAAACATTCGTTAAAATATTAAAATATAGGACGAAATATCTAAAAATAATGAAAACACAGTTTCAATAAAAGTTAAAATTTCAAATCGCATAAATTTCCAATGATTAAAAGTAGAACAATTTTTGGTGAGGGGTTTCCCCTCATCACATATGTCAGATAAGATCTTAAAATAACAGACATCTTAAAAACAGATAAATGAAAAACGTGTAAATAAAAGTTATAAAAATTCATAAAATCTAGACCGTAATTTTAATCGTTTCTGAATCGGTGGGGTGGGGGATTCCCACCAAATTCAATAAGTATAATTGAGAAAAGGTCAGTTTCTATTTCTAGTAAGGGTTAAAAGTAAAAATCCTTTGTAGTATGTTTTTCCGTTTTTATACGTGTAGTTAGGATCCGGTTCATATTCCTCCTCCTCTTCCTCCACGTCGTACATAATAGTGTCTTCTTCATCCGTAATATATTCGACAGGTGCCAACTTTTTGGGTTTATGTGGTGTCATCTTGATTTCTACATTCGGTTTTTTATTTTTTTTAGGGGGCCGCTTTTTGTTACGAGGGTTTGAAGCTTGAGTTGTGGAAGGTATGGTATTGGATGTAGTCGTATCAGTTGAAATAACAGGACTTGCTTCATTTGTTAAAGGTGTAAACATTGATACTGTGGATGAAGAAGGTGCTTTACTGGATGAGACAGATGCAACTGAGGTAGATAGACTAGTAGATGTGGCGGGTGAGACTGTAGAAATGGGGCATGTCGAAGGAGAAGGTGTTTGTTTGGATGAGGATAATGCGACAGATTCAAGAACACTATTGGACGTGGAGGGAGCATTAGTAAACAAAGGAATAGGTGGCTGAGAATCTGATACGGATGCAATATTAACGGAAGATGAGGATGGTATGAGTTGTGCTTGAGTTGAGGTACATGATTTGTTAACTGTAGGAATTCTGTATGGCATTTGTTTTGGAACGGATATTGTAGGTTGTAACAATTTTAATGGTGGGCAAACTATTTTAGTAATATTTTCATCTGTTTGTGAGGAACTGCTTACCGTTAATGGTTTAGCAGCCTGAGCGTAAGTTTGAGATGGTTGTGGGCTATTAATTTTCGGGCTTCTACATATGATATATTTTTATTAGTTTTAATAGTTTGGATTTCTTTTTCAATTTTCCATTTAGGGCACAGTTTTGAGTCGGACGAATGAGGCTGTGAACAATTAACGCATTTCTGCTCCAGACTGCAATCTGTGGAAGAATGACCAACAGTTGCGCATCTAGAGCACGTCAATTGCCCACGGCAGGAAGGTTGAGAATGTCCGAACCTCTGGCATTTAAAGCAGCGCAGAGGATTCGGAATGTATGGACGGATTTTACAGTTTAAATAACCTGCTTTTATATTAGTTGGGAGTTTCGGGCTATTGAATGTTAATATTAGATGTTTTGTAGGAATAATTGTGCTATCTTTTTTAATTGTAATTCTCCTGACCTGGATAACCCCCTGATCAGAAAATCCATCAAGGATTTCTGCTTCAGGGGTGGTCAACAGGTCAGGTTCTGAAATGACACCTCGACTGAATTTAGTGATCTATGAGGACTTACGGTTAACGGGCAATCTAAAAACGTTTTGGCCAATAGGAAGGACTTAGTTTGTAAGGCAGATGTAGTTTCAATAAGTAGGTCTGTGGATCGTAGCTTTTTAACAGATTTCGGATCTCCTCCTATTCCTTTTAGTGCTTTCTGTATGGCAAATGGTGATTTCAGGGACATTTCATTATTTGGTAGTGACAAGATTAAAAAGCGGGAATTAGTAGCAATAGTATCTATGTTGATGTTGGGTAAAACGAGGCCTTTACCCGGGCACAAAATTTCAGGATCCATGACAGAGAGATGGTATTCATCCTGGTGTGGCTCCACCCACCACGGAGTCCAACAAGGGAGGCAGTGTGCCGGTCATCTTTACTTTACTTTACTTACTCGGGAGAATCAAGCCCACCCAAGGGTTTCGAGCTGTGAATCGACCCTCCGAGATGTAACTTTATTAAAGAAAACAAAAAAGTGTACAAAGTGGTCCCGAAGGAGGGACCCTCCCACAAAATCCTTGAGAAAAGGGGGGGGAATACAGATGGAAAGCTTTACAATTTTGTATAACATTGCAAATACAAAAAAAAAAAAAAAAAAAAAAACACACATACAAAACACAAACACTGACGCTGTCTAACTAATGAGACAGGAAAGACATGAAAAAAGTAATAAGAGAAGCGAGGAAACCCCTCCTGAATGGGAATTCGAGAAAGGGGAAGAAAAGATAGCGGAGGTCCAGACATTTTTTTTTTTGTTATATTTTGGAAAGAGCAATAATGGCCGGAAGAACTGAAGACCGGCGCTTACCTGGAGTACACCCAGAATATAGTGCTACAGCATCAGGGCGAGGATCCAACGGGTAAACCCGCCACCCCTTATCTGCAGCACTAACCCTACAGCAATGTCTCCGAAAAGACTTATCACCAGCCGATTGACAGGAGCGGGCTCACTCCTGCCACCCGTCTACAGCGAAGCGTGGGCCAAAGGGTACGCAAAAGGTATCCCAGGACACCATTTTCCTCCTTACGGGATGCCGCACACGGCAAACATGCGGGTCGGAAAACCAACGGTGTTAGTCGAAAACGAATATCAACATAAGCAAAATAATTAATGAAACTGAAGAAAAAAGACACTAAATTAACGCAATACAAAATAAAAACAAAAATATGTTATTAATAGATAAGTAATCAAATGAAATAAATATATATAATGCACACATTTACACATACAAGTAAATTTAATATTTTTTAAGCTGTGATCTAGACGTGAAGAGAAGTAAAGGAAAAATTGAATGACAGAAAGAGGGTCGAAAATAGAGAAGGATCACTAGGGTACCCCGGGGTTGTGAATCCCGTGTTTACCAAAGACAGTAAACCCCTTGGGAAAAGGAAAAGATCACTAGGGTACCTCGGGATTGTGACACCCGTACTCACCTAAAGAAGGTGAGCCCCCTGAGGGGGTCAGAGCAATGGGACGGTAACTTAAAGGGTCTGTTGCTACCTTACCCGGTTTAAGGATTGGAATCACAATGGCCTCTCTCCAGCTGGAAGGATAGTGATGCTCCTTCCAAATTCTGTTGAGCAAAAACAGGATGTTCGTAAGAGAGTCCGGATTAAGATGACGGAGCATCATGTAAGTGATTCCATCCGGTCCAGGGCTTGTGTTGTGTGCTTGTGCGAGTGCTTTTTTTAATTCAGTCGTCGTAAAGTCACAATTATATGGAAAAAAGGAACGAGTGCAAAAGTTTAATGAAGCAAGTTCTGCACGTCTCTTAGTCTCAAGAAAACGAGAATTGTAAGAAGGCTGTACTAGATACCCTTTGTGTGTGAGAGAGAGAAAGGTTTTACCCAGAACATTAGCAATTTCAACCGGGGAAGAAAAGACAGAGTTAGAGGTCTGTAAGATGGGAAAGGAAAATTCCCGGTATAGACCGTTTGCTGCCTTCACTTTCTTCCATAATTGTTTACTCGACGTTGACGAGGTGAGTGACGACACATAGCGAATCCAGGATTCCCTCTGACTATTACGCCTTACTCTGCGAGCATTAGCTTTTGCCTTTTTGAACGCCAGAAGATTCTCCATAGTGGGATATCTACGAAAAATTCCCCACAACTTCCGCTGGTTCTTGTACGCGGCCCGACAATCAGCATTCCACCAGGGTTTGTAACATTTGAGTGAATGGCTCGAACTCCTTGGAATTGACAAATCAGCAGCCGCAATCAAAACATTGGCGACTTCTTGTACAGAAATATCAATACTTTCGATCCTGACCATTGTATCAGATATCACAGCTAACCGTGCGAAAAGAGCCCAGTCTGCACGATTATAAGAGTACGTGGGTGGGAAGGTTTTCTCACTCGCATCAAAATCGTGAGAAAGGACAACAGGGAAGTGGTCGCTATTATACAGGTTCTTTTCTATAGAAAAATTTAATATAGGTAGGAGTGAGGGTGAACAAATGGCCAGATCTAATGTGTGAAATGATCGTGTGGGTTCGTGGAAGTATGTTGGTTCCTCGTGATTGAGCAGACATAGACAGTTATCAGAAAGTACCTGTTCTATCTGCCTGCCACGAGGGTTGGTCTTCACACTACCCCACAAAGTGCTATGTCTATTGAAGTCACCAAGTATGATAAAAGGTGCTGGCAATTGATTAATCAGGTCATTCAAGTCTTTCTGGTGGATGACAGCATTAGGTGGCAAGTAAAGGCAGCAAACTGTGATAAGATTCGTGGAGTGAATTCTCACTGCTACAGCCTGTAAAGCGGTACGGAGAGTTAGAGAACTAGATGGAACATCGAGGGATGTAAAAATACATACGCCTCCAGAAACGGAAGATCCATCGGTGTCTTTTCGCACACAACCGTACCGACGTATCTTTGTAGTGTGACACGACTTCAAGAAAGTCTCTTGAAGTGCTACACACACTGGATGATATTTATGTATAATGGCCTTTACGTCATCTATATGTGATCTATAACCACGACAGTTCCAAGAAACCAGGGAAGCTATTTTTTGGGCGAACTTGGCAAAAGAGTCCCTGTCAAGGGATCTGGAGCCGCTTGTTTGAAATTGGCCTCTAAAAGGCTCTCGTCTTCTTCGGATGCCTGACCTATGACATAATCCGTATCCGAAGGATTTACGTCTGTGTCCATGGCATCCGAGGCTGGAAAAGTTTTCCGCCTCCGAGATCTTTTGGAGACGGGCGATGATTCATAGAGGGAATCTGCTTCCCTCGCAATCTTCAAAGTAATGTTTTTTTCAGGTTTCTTCTTTAAGTTCATCTTAGGTTTTAGATTCTTTACGTTTATTTTTTTGTGATCTTTTCGCGGGCTATGTGTTTTAAATGGTTGTGCTTGAGTTTTTTCTTCTGATTCCTCAAGTATTATTACAGGATCTGTTTGTGTAGTTGAGCTTTTAGTGATTTTTTTTGCTGCTGCGGCATAGCTAAGACCTTGTATAGGTGTACGATTGGTGACAGCTAGCCGTGCCTCTGGATAAGTAAGCTTATTCTTAATTTTCACAGAGATGATTTCCTTCTCAAGTGTCCAAGTTTTGCACGAGCGTGAGTATGATGGGTGATCACCTTTGCAATTAATACATTTTTCTTGACCAGTACATTCTGCGCTGTCGTGTCCCACTTCGCTGCAACGAGCACATGTGGGTTTTCCACGACAGGTGGTCTTAGAGTGACCAAATCGCTGGCATTGAAAACATCTGAGCGGGTTGGGTATGTACGGGCGGACAGAGCAACGCAGATAACCTGCAGTGATAGTCTGTGGTAAGTCAGGACACGCGAACGTGATGATCAGATGTTTGGTTTTAACAATCTGTCCATCACGTCGAATAGTGATTCGTCTGACCTCACAAACTTTTTGTTCTCTTAAACCTTCCAAAATTTCTTCTTCAGGTACATTGTATAAATCAGACTCTGATATGACACCACGGGAAAAATTCAAGTTCGCATGAGGCGATATCGTAACTGGTATGTTGGACAGCATTTTCAGTGACAAGAGTTGTTCGGCTTGCTTGGTTGTATTGACTTCAACCAGCAAATCTCCAGAACGCATCTTGCTCACTGCTTTTACTGAACCAACAGTGGCAGCTAGACCTTTTTGTATTAGAAAGGGAGACACAGATGCAAAAGTATCACTCTCTGTTCGGCGGATAACGAAGAATGTGGCATTTGTTAATTCTTTTGAAGTCATTTGTTGCTTTATGGTGTAAAAGTATGTTTGCTCTTTCAGGGGAGCTCCCTGGCCGTTAGGGGGGCCAACCATTAACACTGTATCCATAAAATAAAAAAAATTTATTCCAGCCCCGGCGGCACCACCCACCATGGAGCCCAACAAGGGGATGCTAGAAGCACCAGTGCTGACCAGGGCCTATACGCTCACAATACGTTCCTGTGCAGACTACCACCCTTAACGCAGCTGTCAGCAAACATATCGATCGCTTGATCCCTAGCAGGCAGTAAAACTGACCTACCAGCCGATTGATGCACATGGGACCAAAGTGCACCTCCCGTTTACCTGAAGCAGAGGCCAAAGCAATGTGTTGGTTCCCCTCAATTACCAGGACCCTCTTTTCCAGGGACACGGGTCTCCACGCACGGCAAACACGTGGGTGATTAATCCCCAATAGAAACTTTAAGCATCAGAGTGGCTCTTAGTTTCTGAAGGGGAGCCCTCGCTTCTAGAATCACAACGAGGGGGAGAAGACAGGAAAAGCTATGGATGTAGAGGAGGAGGAAAAAGGACAGATCACTAGGGCACCTCGGGATTGTGACACCCGTACTCAACTAAAGAAGGTGAGCCCCTGAGGGCATTAACACCCTAAAAGATGAAATAAAACGATTACTGGACTTAGGAGTGATTCAGGTAGGTCAATCTGATTTTACGTCGCCTCCAATTTTGGTGGAGAGTTCAAACAGAGGCCCACGGCCATGTGTGCATTATCGGGGGTTAAATGAAGTGACACGTACGGAGTTATTTCCCTTACCAAACACAGAGGAAATTGTGGAAAAGGTCAGCGCCGCACCATTTGCGACTGTAATGGATTTGGCGTAAGGTTACTTTCAAATTCCCCTCACGCAGAAAGCTCAAAGGTACGCAGCATTTGTTATGCGTTTCGGTACTTATATTCCGAAAACAATGATATTCGGTTTAGTAAGCGCCTTTTTACTTCTGAAAACTAATGACGCAGGTTTTAGAAGGAGTAGAATGGTTTGCTCTTCCCTACATTGATGATATAGCTATCTTTTCTCAAGACTGGAAAGATCATGTGAAGCATGTTGACCTCGTGCTAGAGAGATTAAAAGCTGCCAGTTTAAGTGTGTGAGTGTTGGGTTTTATGGCGCAAGAGCCAATTTTGGCTGTGCTGCGCCAAACATTCGTTAAAATATTAAAATATAGCATGAAATATCTAAAAACACTGAAAACGCAGTTTCAATAAAAGTTAAAATCGAATATAAATTGGTTTCCAATGATTAAAAGTAGAACAAATTTTGGTGAGGGGTTTCCCCCCATCACACAAGTCAGACAGGACCTTAGAATAACAGACATCTTAAAAACAGATAAATGAAAAAAGTGAGTGTAAAGAAAAGTTTAAAATTATAATCTAGGTTTTATTAAAAAAAATTTATATCGTTTCTGTGTGAGTGTGGACATTTTATGGCACAAGAGCCAAGTTTGGCTAAACTGCGCCACACATTTGTTAATATATATTAAAAGTTTAAAAACATATATACATAAACATGAAAATGTATTTTAAAAAACCAGATTGAGAATAAAATATAAAATTGAGTAAAAATTTTAAAAAAGATGAACAATTTAAAATTTTTACACCATTATCTTATATAAATATATAAAACTGATGATTGAGAAAATTTCTGAAATAGTTATATTTGATGTAAAATATCAATTGAACGTAAAAATGCAAAAAGATTTGGATGGGGAGTTTCCCCAACCAAATCAGTCAGGGATAAGAGATTTAATTTAAAAAAGATTATCCTTTTAGATGAATACTTAGGACATTCTATTAAAATGTGTAAAATGGAGAGGTCACAGTGGCAAAAGTCGCAAACTGGGGGACTCTCTCCTAGCAATAAATGTCTATGTGTTAGACGGGTGTGTCCTATACGAAGTCGAGTCAAGCAGACATCAGGTCTTCGTATTGGTACCGCTGTCCAATGAGTAATGAAAGGATGAATGTAATGTAGTTTGTTGATGACCTGCTGATCCCAAGTCTCTTGCCATACACTGTGGATATAGCGTTGAATAGATGCTTTTAAATCATGGTAACAGACAGGTTGCTGCATGTGATCGGACAGGGATCGTGCAGCGTTATCAGCCTGTTCATTACCAAGTATACCTACATGTCCAGGAACCCAACAAAAAATTTATATCGTTTCTGAATCGGTGGGGTGGGGGATTTCCCACCAAATTCAATAAGTATAATTGAGAAAAAGTTAGTTTCTTCTTTTAGTAGGCGTTAAAAGCAAATCTCATTTGTAGTACGTTTTTCCGTTTTTATACGTGTAGTTAGGATTCGGTTCATATACCTCCTCCTCTTCCTCCACGTCGTACATAATAGTGTCTTCCTCATCCGTAGTATATTCGACAGGTGCAGACTTTTTGGGTTTATGTGGTGTCATCTTGATTTCAATATTCAGTTTTTTATTTTTCTTAGGGGGCCGCTTTTTGTTACGAGGTTTTGGAGCCAGAGTTGTGGAGTGAGTGAGTGAGTGTAGGGTTTAATGGCGCAAGAGCCGATTTTCGGCTAAGCTGCGCCAATCAATTGTTAAAATATTAAAAATCATTAAAAATACTCACATATAAAAGTTCACACATATATACAGCAAACAGATTTTGGTGGGGGATGCCCCACCAAGTCAAATAAGGTTAAAATAATTTAAAGAAAAAAATAGTTTTATATCTAGGTAAAAGTATTTATATAACAAGATTTTGGTGGGATTACCCCACCAAGTATGATTGAATAATTTCACTTTCTGTTTTTCGTCGGGGTTAATAAATTCCTTTCAGTTTCTTCTACACGCTTTCTTGGAGTAATAACGTGTAAATATTCCTCCTGTCTCCAGCACTCATTTTTCCAGTACTCTTCCGACAAGTGTTTTATTATATTCTTTTTCGGCGTTTCCACCTCTTCTTCTACGTCATACATTATCATGTCCTCATCTGAGGTGTCCTGAATAGGTGAGCTTTTTTTCGGTTTATGGGGTGCCATTTTTATCTCTATTTTTGGTTTTCCAGTGTTAGATAATTTTTTGGTAGGAAGCTTTTTTTTACGACGTTTTGAAACCTGAGATACAGAAGTTGTATCTGTTGATGCTAAGCTATTGGATTCTGAGGTAGCAGCTATGGTATTAGATGTTGTACAGGTGGGATTTTCATCAACAACAGAAGAAGGTTGAATAGTTGATTTGGAAGAGGATTCAATAGGTGAAAACATATTATTGGTGGTGGAAAGTACAGGTTCCGACACTGTATCTGCTATTGAAGAGGCGGCTGGCAAGAGGTTTGTTTGGGTTGACGATGATGAGGATATTGATGTATTTTGTTTCAAGAGGGATGAAGTTGGTTGAAGTAATTTTATAGGTGGACAAATTATTTTTGTTATATTTTCATCCGTTTGTGTGGAATTGCTAACAGTTATAGATTTGGCAGCCTGAGCGTAGGTTTGAGATGGTTGTGGGGCTATTAATTTTCGGGCTTCTGCATATGATATATTTTATTAGTTTTAATGGTTTGTATTTCTTTTTCGATCTTCCATTTAGGGCACAGTTTTGAATCGGAGGAATGAGACTGTGAACAATTAACGCATTTCTGCTCCAGACTGCAATCTGTGGAAGGATGTCCAACAGTTGCACATCTAGAGCACGTCAATTGCCCACGGCAGGAAGTTTGTGAGTGTCCGAACCTCCGACACTTAAAACAGCGCAGAGGATTCGGATTATATGGACGGATTTTACAATTCAAATAACCAGCTTTAATAGTTTTGGGCAGAGAGGGGCTGCTGAAAGTTAAAATTATATGTTTTGTAGGGATAATTTTAGCATCTTTTTTAATAGTAATTCTCCTGATCTGAATCACACCCTGATCAGAAAATCCTTCAAGGATTTCTGCATCAGGAGTGTTCAACAAGTCAGGTTCAGAAATGACACCGCGAGAAGTATTAGAGATTTGTGAGGACTTATTCTTATGGTAGAGTCGAGAAAATATTTGGCAAGTAAAAATGACTTCGTTTGTAAAGCAGAACATGTTTCAATTAATAAATCACCGGATCGCAAACGTTTCACTGATTTAGGTTCGCCACCTATTCCAATAAGTGCCTTATGAATGGCAAATGGTGACTTTTTAGACATTTCATCGTTTTCCAAGGATATTATTAAAAATCTTACTTGTTTAGCAACTTGATCGACGTTAAGAGTGGGTAAATTAAGGCCTTTACCCTGGCACATCAGCATTGGATCCATAAAAGAAAACTGAAATTCATTCTGGCGTGGCTCCACCCACCACGGAGTCCAACAAGGGAGGCAGTGTGCCGGTCATCTGGCAATTGCCAGGCACGGCGCTTACCTGGAGTACACCCAGAATATAGTGCTACAGCATCAGGGCGAGGATCCAACGGGTAAACCCGCCACCCCTTATCTGCAGCACTAACCCTACAGCAATGTCTCCCAAGAGATTCATCACCAGCCGATTGACAGGAGCGGGCTCACTCCTGCCACCCGTCTACAGCAAAGCGTGGGCCAAAGGGAACGCAAAAGGTATCCCCAGGACACCATTTTCCTCCTTACGGGACGCCGCACACGGCAAACATGCGGGTCGGAAAACCAACGTTGTTTGTAAGAAAACAAAGAAATAATACGAACATCAAAATAAATTGTCGAAAAAATATTAAACGAATTTAACGCAATACACAGCGAAAAATATAGTATAATTAATGAATGTGAGTAATCTAAAAAAATTAATCAATCATTTTGTACATGTAAATTTTGAAAAATTGTCTGTAGTCTAGACGGGAAAAGAAGAAAAGGGAAAATTGAATGACAAGAGGGTCGAAAATAGAGAAGGATCACTAGGGTACCCCGGGTTCGTGACACCCGAGTTTACCAGACAGTAAACCCCTTGGAAAAGGAAAAGATCACTAGGGTACCTCGGGATTGTGACACCCGTACTCACCTAAAGAAGGTGAGCCCCCTGAGGGGGCCAGAGTTGTGGAAGGTATGGTATTGGATGTAGTCGTATCAGTTGTAAGAACACGACTTGCTTCAGTTGTTAAAGGTGTGAACATTGATACTGTGGATGAAGAAGGTGCTTTACTGGATGAGGCAGATGCAACTGAGGTAGATAAACTAGTAGATGTGGCGGGTGAGACTGTAGAAATGGGACTTGTAGAAATTGAAGGCGTTTGTTTGGATGAGGATAATGCGACAGATTCAAGAACACTATTGGACGTGGAGGCAGCATTAGTAAACAAAGAAATAGGGGCTGAGAATCTGATGACGATGCAATAGTAACAGAAGATGTGTATGGTATGAGTTGTGCTTGAGTTGAGGTACATGATTTGTTAACTGTAGGAATTCTGGATGGCATTGTTGGTTTTGGAATGGATATTATAGGTTGTAACAATTTTAATGGTGGGCAAACTACTTTGGTAATATTTTCATCTGTTTGTGAGGAATTGTTTACCGTTAATGGTTTAGCAGCCTGAGCGTAGGTTTGAGATGGTTGTTGGGCTATTAATTTTCGCGCTTCTACGTATGATATATTTTTGTTAGTTTTTATTGTTTGAATTTCTTTTTCTAATTTCCATTTTGGGCACAGTTCTGAATCGGCTGAATGAGGTTGAGAGCAGTTAATACATTTAAGCTCTAGAATGCAATCTGTGGAAGCATGTCCAACAGATGCACATCTAGAGCAAGTAAGTTGTCCACGGCAGGAAGTTTGGGAATGCCCGAACCTCTGGCACTTAAAACAGCGCAGAGGATTCGGTATGTATGGGCGTATTTTACAGTTCAGGTAGCCGGCTTTTACGGATGTGCGTAGTTTTGGGCTATTGAAGGTTAAAATTAAGTGTTTGGTTGGAATAATATTTGCATCTTTTTTATTGCGATTCTTCTGACCTGTATTACACCCTGGTCGGAAAACACCTCGAGGATTTCCGTTTCAGAGGTGGTCAACAGATCAGGTTCAGATATAACACCGCGGGATGTATTAAGAGATTTATGTGGGCTTATATTTACAGGAGAATCGAGAAATGTTTTTGCAAGTAAGAAAGACTTCGGTTGTATAGCAGAATTCGTTTCGATAAGTAGATCCCCGGATCTCAATCGTTTTATAGATTTCGGTTCACCACCTATTCCAATTAAAGCTTTATGAATTGCGAAAGGAAATTTGGTAGACATTTGATTATTTGTCATGGAAATAAGTAAAAATCGTGAATGTGTTGCAAATTGATCAACGGTTAATGTGGGTAAAATAAGGCCATTACCCGGGCCATTCTGCATAGGATCCATAAGTGTGAAAAAACCTTCATTCTGGCGTGCCTCCACCCACCACGGAGTCCAACAAGGGAGGCAGTGTGCCGGTCAGCTGGCAAATGCCAGGCACGGCGCTTACCTGGAGTACACCCAGAATATAGTGCTACAGCATCAGGGCGAGGATCCAACGGGTAAACCCGCCATCCCTTATCTGCAGCACTAACCCTAAAGCAATGCCTCAGAGGAGACTTATCACCAGCCGATTGACAGGAGCGGGCTCACTCCTGCCACCCGTCTACAGCGAAGCGTGGGCCAAAGGGAACGCAGAGGTATCCCCAGGACAACATTTTCCTCCTTACGGGACGCCGCACACGGCAAACATGCGGGTTGACAAACAACATTGTTAGTAAAACACAAATATCAAAATTACAGAAAACTAAACAACAAATGAATACTTTGCAAAATGAAACTAAACTGTGTCAGTAACAATATGAATTACATAATTCAATCAAAAATAAAGAAAAGTTGAATACTACACATGTGTATATAAAAATTATTTATCTGTGGTCTAGACGGGAAGAGAAAGAAAGAATTGAATGACAAGAAAGAGGGTCGAAAACAGAGAAAGATCACTAGGGCTTCCCAGGGACGTGAAGCCCGTGTTTACCAAAGACAATAAACCCCTTGGGAAAAGGAAAAGATCACTAGGGCACCTCGGGATTGTGACACCCGTACTCACCTAAAGAAGGCGAGCCCCCTGAGGGGGCTGCCGGTTTGAAAGTAAAACCTTCGAAGTGTAAATTCGCGCAGGAAGAGGTGTTATTCCTCGGTCATACCGTAGGATCTGGGAGTAGGTCCCCTAGTGACGTGAAAATAAAAGCTATAAAAGATTCCCCTCCACCCACTACTAAAACCCAAGTGCGGTCTTTCCTTGGAATTGTTGGGTATTGCGTTAGTTACATACCAAAACTATAACGAAATAGCGTCACTCTTGACTTATGCTCTTAAGGGAAAAATTAAGAAAGGAAACATTGTTTGGTGTGAACGACGCGAGAAGGCGTTCGAGGAATTAAAAGGTAAACTCTAAGCCTATTTTGTTTGCCCCTGATTTCTCGAAGGATTTCATTTTGCAGACAGACGCAAGCGATATAGGAGCAGTTGTTTTGTCGTAAAGAATAAAGGTTGATAAACGCGGTAACGAGATGGTTACCAAGTTGGGAATAGCAAAAGTTTCTTTGCTGGATATCCACGTTAGGCAGGTCGAGTTCGGATAGAAGAAGCTTCATCCTATCCATAAATGGCCGGAAGTTAAGCCGCATCCACTCCAAGGCAGTCAGCGTGAAGCGTTGAGCGTCTAGCAAATCAGAGATTTCATCTCGGGCAATCGAAAAAGTTGTGATCTAACTTTTTAAGTTAAAAAATAAGTTAACTTCAGGCGTCTGAGCGTGTATAGCTTAGTTACATGCCCCACTCTCAACCAATCACAGAAGAAAATGTTTTTGTAACAGAATTGGAATTTTTTCGATTGCTATTCGCGCAATATTTGTTTGAGATATTTTTGATCATTCTTTTTTTTGCGCACACTTTTAGTACAAATTCTCTATAAATATGTCCAATAATGACGAGAATTTAATAATAGAAGTACAAAAATACTCTCATTTGCACGATTTAGCAAATAAAAACCACAAAAATAAAGTATGAGAGAAAATGCCTGGAAGGAAATTGGAGTAACCTGGGGACTTTCTGTTAAGTTAATTTTTTACATTATATTTATCTTTTATTCTTGGAAAAAGTTGACGATTGGTTGAATGTTGAGCAATTGTGTTATTAAATACAAACTATAAAATAATTAGTAAATATATTTGTATACTAGGAAAAAATCTATATATATATATATACATATATAAATTGAAGCAATTTCAGCAAAACAGAGCATCAAAAAAAAAAGTTTTATATATGTTTGCAATAAAAGCGACTATTTCAAAAAATACTTCCTAGATTTATAACATATATATTTTAGGGTTAATTTATGTAGCATATTTGGTATATTCGATAAAGATGAAATGTGTATTAAATACAGTGTATTTTAGATATATAGAATGAAAATATTTTGTACTGTTTTAGATTTTGTTATTACTACAGTTTTGTACTTAAAAATGCAATCCACTTTACAGTTCTTATCATAATTTCTTAGCTTTCATTTAGACCAGTGTTTCTTAATTCCACAAGGATTTTTGACGAATAATTAAAAGTGCATGGGTTATGTAGCTTTGAAAACAGTATTTGCAATTGCTACAAAAAAGATATTTTTCCCGCCTACTTTTATATTTAGTATTTTTTGCCCAGGTGTAATTGACATAGATTCAAATTGACTTTCTTAAAATCAAAAGATTTGTTAAGTTATTCATTCTTTAAATTTCTTTAATGTGATTGCATTGCTGTGGACTAATGAAAAATATTCCATTTATTTATCCATGGTCAATAAACAACTTTTTTTTGTAAAATACATCTTTCACATTTTTTTTTTATATTCAGATGTGTTACGAACAGAAAAAAAAAAGATTGATAAACAAGTCTAGACTAATTGTGTTGAGCATATTAATTTTATGCTCATATTCAACCCAAACAACAATATTTTGAGATAAATTTTGTATGGGAGTTATATTATATCACATAGTTTTTTTTTTCAGATTATTTCATAGTACAATTGAGTTAATACATGTAGAACTGTGGTTTTTTTAAAAAAATTTCCTTGTTTTAGGTGATGTGTGTAAAACCAGATTTAAGGTCCTAAGGGTTCGATATCATAACGAAAAAGTTAGAATATTTCCAAGTGGAAGCGAAGCAAAGTCGCGAAAGATTTGACCTTTTTCAGACATGCTGAGTTTCCTGGATCTCTATATGCAAAAGGGAAGGTATGTCTTTTCTTATGGAAATTGTATATTTTTAGGATATTTTTAGAATAAAATGTTTCATGTTAGAATGATAATTAAGCTTCTTATTATTTTGAAGTACTTGGTCAAACATAACCGACGCAACAACCATGCCACTAATTGTTTCCTGCATTGAGGAACGAATAGAGTTTGAGGAAGAGGCAAAAATTGTTCACGAGGCAGAAATTGCTCAAGAGGTGGACAGCCTACACCTATAAGTATGTTTATTTTTCAAAACATGTTCGAAATTAGATTTTAAAAAAAATATTTGAATTATTTTAAAGCTCAAACACTTAAAAATAATATATTTTGAAAATTCTTTAATACTAATGCATTGACTAAAGGTACAACAGCACCCCCCCCCCAATTTATGTAAATGTAAAGCATTTCACAATAATTTTATTCATATTCATATGTGGTTGCCCTGTTTTGCAGATGTATATATATAAACATCTTTACTTGAAATGATTAAAAACTTACAATGGGTTACAACTTCAAGGTTATCCATAGTTTGCACCATGATGTGTGGATTTCATTGTGGTTAAATGTGCCATTTCCTTTACTTAATGAAAACTAAAAAGTCTAAATATATTTACTTTAAAAAAATTATTTCGGAAATAATAAGATGTTTTATTATTAAGCAAATAGATACAAACATCAAATTCTAAAAAAAGAAAGAGAGCAAGAGAAGATTTGAACGATACTGCATTGATGAAGATAGGAGGAGAAACTGTGACCCAGAAAAGATCTCTTAAGAGTTTAGCTCTAAAAGCGTTCAATGCAGCAAAGGGCTGAATCCATGTAACCCCCAGTTTTTAATGATTGGAGTTTGAGCTTCCCTGCGGGAAAAATCCTTTATAAAAATTAAAATTCATAATTATATATGTCAATGTTATTGATATACATATAATAATTATATGTACCTGAAACTATCTGTGTAAAAAGTATTTTCTTACTGCGTTCAGGTGACAGTTTAGCGTCAGGTGACAGTTTAGTGCGA
>BMAO01022786.1:0-25509 GCA_019973975.1 Trichonephila clavata
TGAACATTTTGAAGGAAAACACCAATGCAATTGACTTAGTATACGCATAAAAGGAGCATGACAGCGAAATTGTAGGAAAGATGCAAAAACGTACTTGACATGTGTTTTGAGGTGTATTAGCTTAAGTATCACATAATCAATTAAATCAAAGGATGTCTAAATATTTTAAAATGTTGTATCTTAAACCTTTGGGAATGAATCTTTCATACTAGTGTTTTCTTTGACCTGTAGTCAGTGGCGGAGGTTTCCGAGTGGTCAGTCTCGTAGCCAACATTGTTTCTCATTGGTCTGAGGAGGGAATGATGCATAATTAAGATCAAAGTTCTCACATTAGCAGGGTATGTAAGTTTATCCTGCTAATGTTGTTTTTATTAATAAACAACGTATCTATTCGAAACGGGAGCAATCCAAATAAGCTATGTTTTTGTCGAAAATTGTACGTTATATTAATAAATAAAATTTTCAATGCAAGTTGGGAGTACTATTTAAAAATTAATATCTCAAAGTGTGGATAATAGTATTGAACGATAAATAAGCCCATTGATTCTCCAATCTATTAAATAAACTCTCAGCCACGCCTTCTTTGCATCCTTGCAAAAGAGATTGTCCGACACCGGATGCTTCGTCTAGGACACACAGGAAAGTGAGCGAAGAGTAAGAATGCAAAACGATGAAGAGACTGTCCTAGATATGGTTTGGAAAAATCCCGGTACTAGTATGTGGGATATCACCCCAACATGCACCCTATTGTCCCTTTAATGTTCTTTTTTCTTAATTGCTTTGCTGTTCTAAGCATAATAAGCATGTTTTCTCCTCTTATTCATGTCCTGTCTTTCTTGTGTTTTGTGTGGTCACTACCGGTCTTTCTTGTGTTTTGTGTGGCGCGTTTCCGACCCGGCATTCCTGTGTGATTTCTCATCGTCTAGGTGAACTCTATCTGTCCTGAAAGCTTGGGACAACTGTACTCCAACACCTGTATTTTGTGAAGTTCGATGGATAAATTGAAACAATCAGAAAATATAAACTAAAATATTAAATAATTTTCTTTCATTTCTCATAACATCGGTGACAAGATGTTGTATTTGTCTGTGTTCATTCATAAAAATCCGTTGTTCGGTAAGTATGTGACGGATCTATACGCGGCTCTACTAACCCCTTCAGGACTCTTTAAAGAACATATTTTATTCAACTAACTTTCACCGAGTGAAGAAAGCGTGATTATGCAAATGAAGTATATTACATAAATTCTGTATTCGCGAGTTTGAGGAGTTAGTTAGTTGGCGAGTTAGCTGGTTAGATAGAGAGTGAAGGATCATGAAATGGTTGAGTGCGATCGGAGTTTATCAGTTGAAGATTTCAGAGAGAGGATCAATTGACGGTGATTAAATCCGGATAAAGATCGCCTTCAAGGACTGAAGTGTAGGACTCGACTTCATAAAAGTACACGTATCGTGATCCTTATTTAAATAGAAGTTTAGCTTATTAGTGAGCGACGTAGTTATATTGAGCTTGTTTAAGTTATCGTGGAATCAGTTGAGGGTCCGTATTAATGTCCCCAGGCTAACGAGTCTCACCTCCGCGCTCTGATATCTGATCCGTTATCTTAATTAGATTATTATTGTGTCTGCTTGATATTTTGGTGGCAATAAAATAATTAGAGTTAATCATGTCTACTGATTATTCAGTTCCTCCCACACACCTAGGCGGGTCCGAGGGTAGAGAAGGGGGTTCAGAGGGAAGCAGGAACCGACAGGCATTACAATTGTAACTATGTTTCTGTGTGATGATAAATCATTCAAGTTATGAAATGACTATAAGAGTTCTCGTGCTGTCTAATACAAATGAAATATATTAAAATGGGTCTACTCGATATTTCTAGTTTCAAAATATGCAGATCTTAAGCAGTTATGTTTTTAAAGGAAAAGTTGGATAACGTTCGATCTTTCTTTGTAATGAAATTGAATACAATCATTCATTTAATTCTCATTCTGTTATTCTAGAAATAATTTTTAAAAAATACCTTTGAAGTAATTTAGGCTCTTTTACGATGCTGTTTTAATGAACAGGCTTTCAACGTTTTTTTTTAAAACCTTAGTGTGAGAATTATTATTTAACCACGTCTTCATAATACAGTTTGAGAGTAATTATTCGTTGAATTATTGATGTACGTATTTTTCACTCTTCTGCTTTGTATAGCTACTTACCACATATCGAATCCATTGCAACACGAGTCAAAGGTTTTCTAACATCAGAAAACTCTTTTTCCGTTTCTTGTTTGAGAAATTTTATCACAATTTGAGAATTTGCATTAAATACTTTCAAATATTGTTTTAATATGTCGTGATGAAAACAAGGATTCAGTAATTTACGCCGTAGTTTCCATTTTTCAGAAGGGCTAAATGAAAGGAAATAAAATAATTGAAATATTTTTCTTTTTAAAATAGCATCGATGTAAATTTTAAATTAAACAATGAACTTAACGTGAAAAAGTATTATTTACTTAGTCATTGAAACATAGAAATATGAAGATTTTTATTAATCAAGAAAGCATTTAGGTAATCGGCTATAATAAAAACTTCAAAACAAATGAATTAACATTGCAATAGTTCAGCTTAATCATGATATAATTTTTAAACATTTTTGCTGTTTTTGTTTTCTTTATCCTAAGATAAATCTAGAAAAGCTAAAAGTAAGCAAACACCTCTTGGTGATGGAAATGTTAGGACGTACCTTTAAGAAACTTCAAATAAGCTAAAAATGAAGAAAAAATATCGCAGTCTTTTTTTGAAGATGTATTTGATCATAAAGGATTATTTGTGATTCATATATTCATTAATTTTATTTTTCTATAACTTAAAATTTATGAAGTTAATATGACAAGTATATTTATTTCTAACTTCATAAAATTGCCTTCTGTAATTTAAAAAATAATATATTTTCTAATTGTATCTCATTTAAAGAAATTTGAAATAATTTTAGGAAATCTATTTTAATTTTTTTTCTTTCTTCATTAAAGAAATGAATACACGGGAAAATTTTTGCCAGACCACTTTCATACTAGTTTGTATAGTAATTCAGAGAAAAATTCGTAGATATTCGTGGCAGAACAACTATGTAAGAAATTATACGCTTAAAATACGAAACAATTGTTATGCGTATCATTAATTGCATTTTATCATTTATGTACAGGGAACTACTTAACTCAAAACTGAAACAAAAAAATTATTATTCAAGAATTAATTTACATTATGTAACGGTTCTCATCATGTACTACTAATCTTCAAAGGGAAACACTTTCAATAAATTGTTGGATTTGAGAACATCTTTCTGTAAAGTAGTGGTCTTTAAACTTTGTTTCGTGGAACCCTGGAATTCCACAAAGCATACGGAAGGGTCCCACGAGTCACAATAAAAAATCGGAAAGAAAACTATACATGGGTATGCATAACAATTTCCCATTCTCTGTGAAGTTTGAATAACTACGAGTACCTAAAGATCATCTCAGTCATTAAAATGGAAAAATAAATACTCTAATCGAAAACATTTACTATAGTATAATAAAAGAATATTTAAACGTTATTTTTTATATGTACTACCTACTAAATTGTTTACCATCCCAAATTCCCCGAAATAATTTTATTCTCATTAGTACAATCTCCTTCAAATAGTTTTCTAATGGTAATTGCACCCATTTTTCATTCGTAGATAAAAACATCTATAATAAAGGAGAGGGAACAACTTATCCTCATATTGACAAAGTCGACGTTAAAATTGAAATTTAAGTAAAAATAGTCCCTAAATTTCAGGCTGGAAATTAAAACAAATTATACGGGATTTCTCACACATCTCAACTTGAGCGACTACAAAAATAAAATGTAAAAGCAAATTAAACGCAGAATATGAAATGCGACTGCAGATATTTTCAATATACCTAGATTTCGACAGTTTGTGCAAAGAAATGCAAGCACATGTACCAGTTACTATACAGGGTGTCCAGCCTTAATGTGACCCAATAGCTAATTCTCAAACCGTTCGGTTTAGATATGCACTTCCAATTTGAAAAATTTTTTAAAACAGGTAAAGGATGTTTTTACGGGCTTTTCAAACCAAAAAACCCATTTACAAAAAAAATTAAAAAATTAATTTTTATACGGTCCCTAGGTCCTATTACTTATATTTAGGAAAAGATGCAGCACACAAAAACAAAGTAAACACAAAAAGTTAAATTTTATTACGATAAAAACTAGCTGAGTTATGGAACTTCGAAAATCACAAATGTTTCCATTTTCTTAGCATTTTCAAGTAGCTAGTAAGGGGCCGTCTCCAAAGTGAAATTAGTTGGAACTCTGCCAGGAAACTTACGTTCTTGCACGTCACTCTTATGTAAATATTTTTTTAGTTTAAAAGCATACGTGAAGAATACAATAATTGAGAGTATTTAAGAAATAAAATTTATTCTGTGTACGTGTAACATAGAAAAAATAAAATATTTTGGATGAAGAAAACATTTCAAAAGCAGTTAAAAAAAATAGACTTATATGCTGCGGCTTCAGTCTGATTTGCTGCGTTTTTGCTGATCATGAAGAACGTTAAAAATCTGTTGTGTAGTCGCTTGCAATTGCATACAGTCGTATTCTAATATTACGAATTCTAGTACGGAAGAACGAGATGTATACAAATGAAGAATACTGCGAAATGGTACTGTTTTATGGACAGTGTAATCGAAATAAGAGAGAGGCGGAAAGACTTTATGCCATTAAATTTCCCACTCGAAGACATCCATCTTATTGTACAAATGCCCTTGCTGTTCAACGCATGTATAAAATTGGGAGTTGTCATAGACGTATTCCCTTTTCTCGTGCCAGACCTCGTGCCTTCACCATTATTTAAGTTAATTTGGTCATTCTGATAAAATAAAGCCCCTGATTAATGATTGGCACATCATTACACATTATACTATAATTTGAACGGCAAATCCTGTATTATTTTGCTGCTATTTGTTAAAACAAGCTGTTTTAAACTTTTCGGTACAAGTTGTATTTCTTTAATTTAACTTTTATTTTTTGCCATGCAGCAATACAAATTGTCAATCAATTATGTTTACTACGATGTTTTAATATTACTATGATGTTTTTCTCTTGCTCTTTCTGTAAATATTGAATTACTGTTCTCTAAAATAAATTTATATACGACCCCCTTTTCTGAGCAACTCAGATGCTTCAAATTTATGTAGGCATAACTCGGTCAGTTTTTATCGTAATAAAATGAAACTTTTTGTGTTTGCTTTGTTTTTGTGTACTGCATCTTTTCTTAAATATAACTGATAGGACCTGGGGACCGTATAAAAATTAATTTGTGCAACTTTTTTGTAAATGGGTTTTTTGGTTCGAAAAGCACGTTAAAACATTTATTTTCCTTTTTTAAAACATTTTTCAAATTGGAAGTGCATATCTAAACCGAACGGTTTGGAAACTAGCTATTGGGTCACATTAAGGCTGGACACCCTGCATATAATGCATAGGTATGTGACACTTGGAACAAAAATTACTATTATTAATGCGTAATTACATAAAAAAATTTAATAACAGTATTTTTTTAACTGTGTATAACGTTCATCTACTTAAAATATTATTTTACTATATATTCTTTTAAGTGTGTGTATGGGGAATGAGGTTTCCCGAAAGTACCTTATCGTTCTAAGGATTCTGTGAGTCAAAAAAGTTTGCTGTAAAGGAACCGTGATGTACAACTACATTCATGACCAAAATTAAAGTCACAAACAAGTTTTCCGATATAATTCTAAATTGCTACCAGCAAAATTAATAGACTTTATGTTTTATATTTCGTGAAGAATCGGTATTACAACATCAACCTTCAGTTTAGAAAAAGAAGTTGTTAGCATTAGTTTTTGCCGAATTATACTGGATTGAGAACGTATATGCCTCTGGGAACTTTGCCGGTTTTTTTGTGAATATTGCATTAAAACAAACAAGTTAGCCCAATGCTCCTCAAACTTTCAACACTTGTGGCCCAATATTCAATCATGTTTTTCACACCCCCCCCCCCCTTCCCTCCATACTATAACAATGCATTAAATTCAATAGTACTATTCTTTGACGCTAAACCTACAATATGACTAGAACCTCTTTAGTGCGGTCGACGTAAATAAACGTCTCGCTCACCCAATATGTTAATTACTCCGGATGTACATGTACGTCTTTCCGCAGTATGACCTCTCCTGTGAACTATGATCTATAAATTTATTCTGAAAGCTTTGGAATGTTTATGTAGCCGCGGTGGCCGAGGCATCGGATCATGGCTAGCGTGTCATGAGTTCGATCCTAGTACCACTGAAGATCCGCCGTGTAGGGGAGCGATGCACGTTAAATCTGTCGAGAGCTCAAACGTCCTCCCGTTGGTGTGGTAGTTAGGAGAGGGGGTGCCAGCTCAGGTGTCGTCCGCGTCACTTGACCATGGTTCAAAATTACGCGTTCCGTCGCCAAAAGCCCTCGTGTTGCTAATCAGTGCGACGTTAATATTCTCTCTCTTGGAGTGTTTATATGAGGTTGTATCAGCTATATGGATCCGGACAATATTTTTGAAAAAGATAATGTATGGCAACACAGAGCTCCCATTCATGATGAATATTTTAAATAAAGGATATTCGCCGCATGGATTGGCTCCCGAGGCCTTCGGATCTCAATCCTATTGAACATATTTGCGATAGTCTAGGAAGAGTCATTTCTCAATGTAGTTACCTCCTCAGGGAGTTAAAAGTCGCGCTTTTGGAAGAATGCTCTGTTGCCACAAACATTTATTGACACCCTCTTAAATAGTAAGATGCTAGCTCTTCTTGCGGCTTGTATAGCAGTACACGATGATCACATTCATATTAAACAGATTTTTCCCAAGGTAAATACTTTATCTCTGATTCCCGATTTCACACTTTTTGATATTATTTGTACCTTAACTCAATTAAAATCTTTTTCATGTTGCTATGTTGCTGTATTCCTTCTCACATTGTAATATGTCTTTGAGCCAAATTTCATGGAACTATTCAGTGAATAGTTAATCAGTTTTCAAAGATTTTATATTTGTGACCTTAATTTTCGACATGAGTGTACTATCGAAAGTTAAGCGAACTGAGTTCTTGGAGGACGATAGAAATTATACGCATTTATTATAGTCTGAACCAAAGTTATATTTGAATTGTAAGTGTTGTGAATTCGATACTTTGTAGTTCAGGTTCAAGGAATCGAGTTGGGTATCTGCATTAAATGATAAGTAACTTATAATTATTTATAATAGTTAAAACTGACTCTTTCCCCTTTAGCTATAACACAAGGGAATGTTAATTGGAAGAGAGAAGAGTTTAAAGTTTGTTTATTTTTAGCGATGGATTGTTACTCCGTGAACCCTCACATGCACGCGAGCGGAGTTAAACTACAATTGGACTTGAGTTTCTTTTTTGAATCAAAAATTTTTCACATATTTTACGTTACTGTTTTAGATTTCCTACAAATGAAGATCTTTAAGGCTTTCAATTGTGTTTTCTAGCCTTGGTATTTTTAATACATTGCAATACTCATTGCAAGCGCCTTTTTCTTTTTTCTTCAATAAGATAAATAAAATTGACTAAAAGATTAACCAAGGCTAAGCAATGAATAATTTCTAATAAAATAAAATAAAATAAAAGAAAATGGCAGATGTATAAAATAAATTTCAATGAAAAATATTGAAGGGAGACGAATATTATGTAAGAGACCAGCAGAAACTCCAAACGTACCTAGTCAGAATACCACTGCCAAACACGAGATCCAGTGACTCATAAAACGAACTCTTGTCATACATTTTTGAATCTTTCAGCAATTCCTAAGGGAAAAATTATATAAAAAAAGGAAAGATTTGTTTAAACAGCAAAATAATCCATTAATAACTCACTTCTAATTACAGATGCACGCCAATTTTAATTCAAATAAGAAAACAAATAAATAACTTAATTTATAAATTCAATAAATAATTCAATTTATAAAAAGGCTAAATCATACCATAAAAAATATAAAAAAACATGTTTTTTTAAAATTTTAGTAATATAATTTTACATTTAAAACTGTACCATTTTCTTTTAAAGACAATATTTTCAAAGAGATCTTTAAAAATATTTAATCCACTTTTATACAGAGAAAACTATAGAAATTTTAAAGTACGCAAATCATGGCAAATATATAAATAAAATACGTAATTTACGCAAACTACACATTTTAACTTATACGCTATATGAACAATTCCGTTTTACATTCAGAATATTCTATTTTATAGATTTCTTCCGAGATTTTATATTACTTTAATTTTCTGTAATGTTTCAATACTTTCAATATTGGACTGAATTATTTTGTTGTAAATCTGGAATTACTTTAATTGTCATCCTTTTGCACAAATGAATCTGTAACATAGCGCAAAGGGATAAGAATCGGTAAACTGCACAATTGAACAATAAAGATTTATTTCCCTTTTGTTCAAGTTACAAAGACCTTCTGCGGAGTTTATAAGCAATCAATCTCTTTTTACAGAGTTTCTGGGTTTCTGTTCTGCAAATTTTAAGAATGAGCACGTGCAATTTTAATATTTAAAAGCAAAAGAAACCTAACTCCTTCCTGGCTTTTTCCGAGCAGAGCTCGGGCTAGAGAAACGTACCATCCTCGCTCATCTTGAGTGGAGCTCGGGCCGTGTGAAAATTTACACTATGCAATCGGTCTTTCCCGAATCATTTCACATATGCTTCTAATGGTTTCGAATTATTGAAAAATACCACTCGGCGGAGTTTTCTAGAAAAGAGGATGTCCTTCTGCTGAGTAGCCCCTTTCACGCTTGTGTGAAGGACACTTTATTGACTATATATCCCCAACAGAGAAGAAAACTAATCCAACACGACAGTGTATTATTTGTTGCTCAAATAGGGACAGTAAAGGGGAGGGGGAACAAGATTCTACTGTCCAGATTGCGATGTTGAGTTATGTGCAGTACCATGTTTTCGAATTTATCATACACGATCAAATTTTGATAATTAATTTCATAATCATTTATGTTAATGCAAAAATGTGAATTAAGTTTGTTAGTCAAGATAAAAGCTAGGTATTTAATGGCTTTATAATAATAGTTAGTGTGAATTGACTCCAAAGCCTAATGATTTCTTCAGTTCTGTGTTGTTGTTGTTGCTTATGCCACCTGTCTGACGTAGCCAGATCGAGGCCCACGAAATTCATCATGGCAGCGGGCTAGAGATACGTCTGTCATTAGCTTAAGCTTTGAGCTCATGAAAGTGACATCACGATTTTGCTCACGATAGATGGCGACACCATTCGAACCCACAAATTTAACGAGTACATGCTTCTTTTGTACTCGATGAGTATTTGGTGGAATCAGGCATTGAACCCAGGCCTTCCGGTCTGGCGTCCAATGCTCTAACCACTAGGCTACCCAAGGCCCCAATGATTTCTTCTTTACAGGTAAATTAATCATTTATATCCGGGGTGGGCATTAAGTTGATCGCGATCTACTGGTGGACCGCCAAGACATTTTGGGGTGACCACTTTCACTTAGACCTAATAATCATTCCCTTATAAGAAGGCCTAGAAATACCGTATTTATTTGAATCTAAGCCCCATCCCAAATTCTCAACAAGATTTGAAAATTGAAAAATAGTCTAAAATGGTGTTTATCCATATACAATTTTACGAAATTAAAATAAATTTAAAAGGAAAACTAAAGTGAATAACTACCGTAAAACTTTGAACACAAAAAATGTGATCGAAATTTACGAGTGCGCGTTATACTCCGGGTATAAAAATGACAGCTTCAAAAGAAAAGAAAAAAGATAAGCAGAACAAAAATAAGGCTTTTACATCTGTCGAAATACTGTTTATTTAAGAGGAATGTCATTCTTTTTGAACGCAAAGGGTTGTATGTATATACTCATGAAGTATTCTAATTTTTTCTACAAGTTGAAATAATAACTCGAACAAATTGCTTCAAAACATAAGAGGATTGCATACGCCTATTTCTAGTTTCTTCGTAAAAATGGGGGTGCATATTATACGGCGAATATACCTAAAAATAAAAAATAAAAAAATAGAAGCTTAAAAGTATAGGTGCGCGTTATACGCCGGATATTATGGTAATTATTTTGTTAGTATTAAAACTTTTAAATATACATGTATGAAGCTGTAATTGCTCTAAATACCCCATTCAACACATTTTCACCCTTCGATTCTAAGCCACGCCCGATTTTCAGTAGCATTAACATCAGGTAAAAAGTACGGCTTAGATTCGAGTAAATACGGTATTTTAAGAAATACGGAGGAAAAAAAATCGAATGATAAAAGTAAAAAAAAAAAAAATCGTTGAATAGAAAATGCACTTCGCAATTTGGAGGCTATTTCACGAAGAAAATCGTAAAATGTTCTTGGATCCAGAAAAAAGTTCGAGAAATATAGAAATTCGTAAAATGGAGGTCCGGCTGTGTTGCATACTTTTTTTTTAGTTCACTACACCTACGACACTGGTGGACCCCAACACCTGGAAAAAATTAGAAGTGGCCCGTACCCTGGGAAAGTCTGCCACCCCTGATTTATATATATGTATGTTGTGTTTCGAGTCAACACCAAGCCTTACTTTTGAAAACGGTTTTAATTCAAAGAGCAAATTCTACGTATGATCTGAGAGAAAAAACGAACACGCAAGTGAAGTATAAGTGGCTTTTCACTTCTCTAGATATTCTAAGTGTCCTTCTTATTGAGGCGATAGATTTGAAAGTTAAGCATGGCATATGGTGTAATAAAAATTAATGGACAGGGATTTAAAAGCTTTCTGTTTAGGGCCATCTGTTCCTCGAAAGAAGTGGGTACTCAATTTAAGACTTGAAGATGTAACGGAAAATAAAAGTTAAATGTTGTATATAGAATTTAATTTTAGATCTAATTTAATTATTCTTACATACATATATATATATATATATGAGTCACGTGGTAAGTCTTTATCTAATAGTTTAACTTTGATTTTAAATATTTTAGTAATTAGTATTGGCTATAATATTATCGTTTTACATTAATGGATTATGCTTTTATCTATAATGATAGTTAAACCTCTAGAAAATTTCTTGCTTTCCCTATGGCCCAGAGTATTGGCAAATTCAGGAGAAGGTTGGTTGGCAGAAAAACATTGTTTAAACCTGCATTCCTGGTTCCTAAGGCAAGGCGTTTGCTGTAGTATTTCTGCGGCTAAAACTATTCTATCATGACTACAGCAGTGGCAAAAAGTCCTGAACACACTCATTTTTTAGCGTAATTTTTGTGTCTGACTTCATTTTTCGTTGTGAAATTATCGCACTATCTTAAATATTGTTATTGATTTTAATGTATTCTTTTATGCTGATTTCAAATCTACTACTAGTTTCTTAATGACTAAAATATTTTTTGTAGTGAAGCTGCCTGAACACAATAATGTGAAATATGGGCAGAATAAAACAATATAGAATAACATAATATGCAAAGAAAAATAACACGAAAATTGACAAATACGGTATATTTAATAAGCATTTTGAAAATTACATTGTTGTCACATGTTAGAAAATCAATATTTTATGGGCCAGCCGTTTGCTTTAATTACGGCTCTACATCTTTTTGGCATGGAATGCGCCAATTTCAAAAGAAGATCTTTCGTGACAATATGGTTGAAGGAAAATATTAAAGCTTCAATTAATTCACATTTGTTTGAAGGTTTTTTTCTTTGAAATTTCATAACCAATTTTAAACCGTAAGTTCTCTATCGGATTAAGGTCGGGAGACTGTCCTGGCCAGTTTATTCTATTCACAGTATGATCTTTCAACCATTTCTGGACTACCTTTGCGCGATGACAAGTGGCGTTATCGTCCTGAAAAATCCATGACTGATTCCGAAAACGATCTCTCGCAGTTGGTAGCAATTTATTTTGTAGTATTTCAATGTAATCCATGGCTTTCACTGTTCCGTTAACGATGTGAAGTCTTCCAACACCATGAGAAGACATACAACCCCATACCATCACTTTTGTCGGGAACTTTACTGTGGGCTTCAGACACTGAGGGCTGAATTCCTCATGAGTGCGTCGTCTTACGTAGGCACTATTTTGGTTGCCAGAAATACAAAACTGACTCTCGTCAATAAATATTACCTTTTCCCAGTCTTTAATAGTCCATAATGAATGTTCCCTTGCCCCCGTCAATCACCTCTTGCATTGAAATTCACTCAGTAATGGTTTTGGGCGCGCCTTACAGCCTCGTAACCCAATTTCCAGCAGTCTTCCTCTAACAATTCTTGGGCACACACTCACATTTGATGTCATCCATTGTTTCAAAATTTGCGAGAAATTAAGCTTTCTGTTTGAAAGTGAAATTCTGTGCAATAACCTGTCTTCACGTAAAGATGTTTTCCTTGGTCGTCCTGATCGCCCCTATCCGCAATAAAATTTGTTTCAGAAAATCTTTTCAAAGTTCTCACAACAGTAGAAAGGCCACATGGTACTTCAGCAGCAATTTGGCGCATAGAATAACCTTCTTCCTTCAAATGTATTATTTTGAACCTTTTATTCTCAGGCAGATATGAAAATTTAGCTATAACTTCAATATTTTCCACAAACGCACTTCAAATTGCTTTCAATACACTATTTTCCACAAGCACACAACTGCATTCCATACAATAAACCACGTTTCACCTTTTTCTTTCAGCCCTTTATCGCTACTGCCCTCTGATTGGTTGAAATAACGGAGCATTTCATTGGTGGAAAACACACTCACTCATTCTTAGTGACCTTGTGCTTTCTTGTCAAGGGTTTTTCAACATATCAATGAAACTTTTTACTTTAGATGAAATTTACAAACAGATTTGAAATCAGCATGAAAAAATACATTAAAATCAATAACAATAATTAAGATAGTGCGATAATTTCACAATGAAAAATGAAGTCAAATACAAAAATTACGCTTAAAACTGAGTGTGTTCAGGACTTTTTGCCACCACTGTATAGTTATCTTAGGTATATAACTATTTTTTGTATATTTTTGTAATATATATATATATATGTATATATATATATATAAATATATATATATATGGCCATGAGTAGCCTAGTGGTTAGAGCATCGGACGCCAGACCGGAAGGCCTGAGCTCGATGCCCGTGCCACCAAATACTCGCCGAGTACAAACGGCGAACGTGCTCGTTAAATCTGTGGGCCCAAATGCGGTTGCCTTCTATCGTGAATAAATTCGTGCTGTCACCTTCATGGGCTCAAAGCTTAGGCTAATGACAGACGTATCTTTAGCCCGTTGCCATGATGAATTTCGTGGCCCTCGATCTGACTACGTCAGACTGGTGGCATAAGCAACAATATATATATACATTAATTTTTTGGAAGGTTTGAATGCGAATGGTGCAAGATTTTTCTATGTTTTGCAACTACTAGAAATGGTTTCAAGGCATTTCACGAAAATAAAAAAACAATGTTAATATAATAATACTACTAATATGTACCTAAAACGCCAATTAAACTTAATTTCCATGTCGAATTTATGAATTTTATGTATTGTGTGATTAAAGACTAAGATTAAATTAATTACTTTAATCTTGATTTAATACTGAAAAAATTCTGATTGTAGTGTCTTGTTTCTAATGTATCGCATGCGGTACACCCCCCCCCCCTCCCCGATCCTAAAAAAAACCATTTTTTTACTACGCTTTTCTACCTCAGAGTGATCAAAACAACCTCTTACAAAATATCAAGCTTTTAGTTTTCTCTTGGGTCTGAGGATGTTAATACAAACACTTTGAAATGTTTGCGGAAGAACCGCATAACAATACAGTAGAGCATCGTTTATCGGGATGAATTGGGACCGGGCACCGTTCGGATACGCGATTGTTCGAATAACTGAAAACCGAGTGCGGTCCATGCAGTATATGAAACCGGACACTATATCAATGTTAAAAATCATCACTTCTGGGAAACGAGCTTGAAGAAAAAGCAAAATAGGTGCAAATTGTCGCAATTTTACTTTCATTGGGGAAAATAATGACTTATTTTTCGCCCTTCTTCCCTTCCCCCCACACACCTGCGCTTTTTCGCTGCAAGGTCTCTGATTCTCTTTTGCAGCAGTAGTTGAGTAAGACAGCACTCTGATGTTCGTACCACTCCATAGCTGTCTCTAACGCAGAAAAAATGTTTAAGCATTTGATGAACCCTTTCTACTTTCGTTGTTGTTGTTGTCCTCGTCTTCATCCGTTTCATAGTCGACAAGGTTGGATTCTTCTTGAACGGAAATCACAATCTCGTCATCATTTAGCATTTGGAATCCTCAGTCTTCTGCATCGTCATTGCATTCTTGAAATCCTGGGATCATCTCCTTGAAACCCCGTCACTTTTGGCCTCACGTGAAACAACTGTTGAGCATTGCACTGTTCGAAAACTTATTCATATACAGTACATGAAGTTGACAAAAAAAAAAACTGGTCCGTATATTTGACACTCTGGATAAGCGTTCCGATAAACGACGTTCTACTGTACATAGAAATAGTGTTTTAGCCAATAAATAGATCTCGCCACAGTTGAATTTTCATAACCTTCAAGAAATGGTGAAAAAAATGTCTAAAAAAGTTGTATAGTTTATCACTAAATTCATTAATAAATTGTATTTTATATAATATGCTGTCTTCATAGGTACTAGGCATGAAATCCGAAGTAAGATATGTTAAGTAATTTCTGCACCTAATATTGTAAAAAGGAATCTAAATATAGTCTAACAATTCGGATAAAGAATCCTCATACGATTCCACTGTATTACTAAAGAGAAAAAGGTTATTTAACCATGCAATTAGTTTTTGTTTGAATCATTCTATTTCTTTCGCTCTGAAATAGAATAATTTCTCTACTTCTCCTGTATTATAATGTTCAGTAGTTTTAAAATCAAGTAATAAATGGCATACTTATTCTGACAATTTAAATGAAAAATATCATAATATTTTAAAATTTCAATACACCCATGCTGTATAACACTATATATATATAGAGAGAGAGAGGGATAAATAGATAGATATTAATCAAAACTGAAAAAAATTGAAATTGCAAAGCAACTAAATAATAGATTTTAAAAAGGAATTTATGAAAATTAAAATAATAGAGTTAAATATAAAAAAATATAAAAGTATTATAAACATTGCTAAACTTGGAAAAATATAAAATATTAAAATATAAATTAATATAAAATTAATTATAATTATTAATTTTATAATTTTATAAAAAATAATTTGTAGTCCAACCAACCTTTCCTCTTTCTGTTAATAATACTGATCAAAAACCTATTGAAAATAATGGATAGAAAATTTAAATCCATTATCAGAAAAAAAGGTAACTTACCTAAAAATTGCATTCAAAAATGCAGAGCCCACGCTAAATTTGAGTACAATAAACAAGTTATTGCCAGATTCTGGACCCAAATGCAAATTCAAAGCATAGGAATGACTGAATAGTAGCACTTAGCAAAAGTATGAAAATAATAGAAACGATAAATTAAGAATTGTATACATACTAACATTACCTTAGGGGCACTAAAAGATTATATATGATTTAAAAAAATTAATTTAATTAAAAAAAACTAAGAGAGAACAAGTAGTTTTATCTAAAATTAGAATTTGCAGGTAACTATAACTATTTAGGGAAAATAATAAATTTATAATAATAAACTATTAATAAACTATGGAAATTTAATCCTTACTATTTAGAATTTCTTTATTCAAATAACTATTAATAAAATTAATTGGGTATTTTTGAATTGAGCAGCATTTAGTAAAATTTTTATAGTTTTCTATTTTTCCTGATTTATTTGAAACTAAAAATTTATTGCGTTTTATGATATTAATAACAATATTTCTGAATATAGAAACATGCAAATTACTCTCTCATTGTAGTACTTTTACAATATTGAATTTAAAGTCTTCTCGTTTGTCATAAATATTAGTAACTATAACATTATCTTTTAATTTAATTTCTATATCAAGAAAATTTGCTTCATAGTTGTTACTATTTGTCTGTATTAAATTAAGATATTGTGGATAAGAAATAGTGTTAGGTTTAAAGTTGTCTTGCTTGCCGAAAATGATTATATCATCTGTATAGCGAAAAATGCAATATTCTGAGTTGTCAATGAAACTATTTTCAAAATAATATAAATATAAATTGGCAAGCAGTTGCCAGCTGGGCAAACCTTTAATCTGTTGATAATATTTACCATTATGAAAAACATAATTCTCTTTTAAAACAAACCTAAGTAGATAGCCAAATCTATCATAATTGACATTTTTAAATAAATTATATGTATTTAATTTTACAAGTATTTTAATCATATCATCAAAATTAGTAGAGTTAAAAAGATCTTCAAAATCTAAACTATATACTGAAGAAATATTTTTATCTTTAATTTGTTCAATGAGTTCTTTACTATTTTTAAGTATGGCTGTGGATTTAAGATTATTTATTGTATCTTGTAATATTTCATGGAGAATTTTGCCAGATTTATGTATATATATATATATATATATATATGTATATTAATGCAAGATATACACTTGCATTTCGAGTGAGGCCCTTTATCTACCTGATGATTTAAACTCCTTTTTATAACAATAGACGAAGATACAGTCTTAAGCCCATTTCTTGTTACAACGAAGAAAATTAAAAGAATATGCATTTTGTTCTAAAAATATAGATATAAAAAATTGGGAGAAATTTTTTTTTATATATCGATTACGAGCAGTAGCGCACACAAGAATTTTTCCAGAGTCGAAAGTCCACTATTTTTGCATCATGCTAAAATATGCCACCCAACCTATTCTTTTGCTTTTGTCAATTTTTGTGAACAAAAAACAATAAAAAATGAATTATTGAATAAATAAGTAGTATTAATTAATAAAATTAATTATTAATAAAAATACTTGATTAAATTTTACGTTTTCTTTGCATAGGATTATATTCAATCGAATAAAATCAAGGTCTATGGGGGACCTCCCCCCTCCTCGCCATGTGTGCGCCACTGATTGCGAGGAAAATATTTCTCAAAATAGAAAAAAAATGACTAAGAAATTATTTAAAATGGTCAAAGGAAGCCGATATTTTTAAATCCAAGTAAAAGAAATGTATGAGATACATTGGGATTCAGAAATATATCAATAAAGTATTTCCTTTATACTTTATATGTAATGATAATTTAATAAGTAAGCGATCGCACACCTTTACTGCATCTGTCTTTAAGAAGACAACAAAAGGCTTGTATAGAATCCAAAGACAAAACAATGGCTTTCCCTTGTGACGCTCTATCCATCGTCTACTGACAGCCATAAGATCTGAGATAAAAATAAATCATAAGAGAAAAAAGACAATTACAAATATTTACTTCATAACTGAAACTCATATAATTTTTCAAAGAAAAAACTTATTGTAATGATTGTTTAGTCTTGGCTGTGATTATGCATAGGGATTGCAATATCGGACCAAAAGTTCAATACCGGTATTCGGTAATTTTTAGATCTTAATATCGGAATATCGGTTTTTAATACCCCCCCCCCCCGGTAGTAGAAATTTCTGGAAAAGCAAGAAAATATAGGTATTTTTTTGTTCTATTTTCCAGTTTTATTAGAGAATGTAAATATCACAAAAAAATGCATGCGAACACACGGTGGAAGTTAACTTCTTTGGCTTATATGTGATGAGTTGTATAATTAAGTTTTATTTTAAACTAATCTTATATATAATTAACAGATTTATTATTATCATTATTATTTAAAACAGTATTTAAAAAAATTATGAAGATGGAAAAGGTGTAAGTATAAACAAAATTTTCATTTTCGATACATAACACTAAAAATTTTTTTATTGTATACATTTATAGAAAAGTATCATTATTATTACACTATTTCCACATTATGGGTGCTTCAGTACATACTTTTGTAATCAAAGGCTTGTGGTAAGTAAAATAAGAAATGTAAGTTTTGCACTCAATATTATTTAAGATTCTCGAAACATAAAACATGACAAATGAAGTTGCTATTTATTTTGTTTGTTTAACATTTAAAACTAACTTTTTAAAAAAAATAATAACTAAAGATTATCAGTTTTACTATATTTTTCAAAAATAATATGCAGCTACTTCATTAAAAACCGGTTAATTATGTCTCTATTTTTTTTAACATTTAAAACTACATTTTTTTTTAAATGAAAGATTATCAGTTTTATTATATTTTTCAAAGATAATATGTAGCTTTTTCATTAAAAAGAAAGGTTAATTATGTTTTGTCCATTATTTTACTCATGTGTGTAAAATATTTTTCATATTTTAGAAATATTGTTTTAAGAAGTGTTATGTAAATGAAAAATGTATTAATGCCTACATTTTTATATTAACTATAACACATAAAACTATCATAACAAACACAACATCAACATAAAATCAAAATATTACCAGAAATATAAAATGCAAAGAAAAAACAGAGATGTTTATCATTCAATTATATGTTTACCTCATGAATTTAGCATAGTTGCAAATTTGATTTTGAAAGAAAAGGTCTTAATCTTGTAGAATGAACTATATATGTTAATTTTCTTGTATCAATATATAGGAAAATTAACAGATCCCATAACAAATCATTTGGTTTATCTATCTCATAAGTAACACTTCAAAGTTTGTTTACAATTTCAAACGAACCATTTTTTTTTTTAATTAGCTTTATTTGTGAAAAAAGATAGAAAAATAGAAATTTTCAAAATTACGAAATTCCATATCTATTTTAAAGCAATCTTACCGAATGCCGTTTTTGTTTACAAGTAAAAAGAGCCAAGATTAAATAACGTATGGCTCCGGAAATTCGTTTTAATGCGCATGCGCAACTTTCAAACTCTTGAAATTTCGAGGTGAATTTCCTGCATAAAAAAAAAAAAAAGTACAGCGTGTTCGTAAAATTTTTTTTTAAAGTTTTCATATTTTTTTTTTTCGAGGGCTCAATAAGTTTTTAAAATTCACTCATCAATTGCAAACAACAGTAATTTTTAAATAAAAAATGTATCAAAAATACTGTTTTAATCTATTCTCGTAAAAAGTGTTTTAGACAAAAAACACAAAAACTTTTTAAAATCCGTAATATTTAAGCAAGTTTTTCAATCTTCACATTGATTACGGATAATAAATGCTTACACACGGAAAAAAGTTTTATGCGATTATCTTAATAAATGACGAAGTTATTAAATGTTTAATTAAAAATTGAGTATTTTTTGAAAAATTGTAAAAAAAAATTTTTGGCATTTTATTTTTAAACAGACTAGTTCTAAAAGAGAAAGGCGTCAACTTATTTAGTGTAGAATATCGTTTTAATAATACGAAAATAAATTCATGCGCAACGGTTTAGAATTAGTTTTTGTAAAAACGCATCAATTTTGACTTATTTTAGAAAATATCGTAAAAAATAGAAAATATTATTTTGTAAAAAAAAAAAAAAAATTTTACCGTATCTTGGCGAAATAAATGATCTTTCTGATTCTGTTATTGTTTTTTGTCTGATTTTAAAAGTAAAAGTTAGAATGCTGTTTTAAAATCGCCGATAAAGTCGAAAAATACATCCCGCCGAAATGGAAAATACATCCCTACCTTACGTCATCGCGCAACGCGTAACGAAAAAATTTTCCTTGCCGTGCCATAAGAAGTTAACTTCAAAAATAATTTGTAATTTTTAAATTATAACAATATATAAATAATACAAAAAAGTAAAAAAAATACATCTTATTTATTTAAATCACAAAAAAAGTGTAAGTATCACTATTCAGTCTGTGGTACTATTACAATTTTTTTTTAAAAGTGTTCTTAGAAAACATAATACATTAATGTGGGACGGCGTCTAGGGGAAGGTTCGATTTTAATGTTAAAATAAGCACGCAGAGTTAAAATAAACTAATTTATTAATAACACAACTAAAACATTTACTATTTACAAGGGGTTTTAAATTATTCGAGATAGCACCATACTAATTCCGAAAACACGTACTCTTTCTCAAAACAACGGAGAGAGCGATTTCCTCTGACCTGCCTTCGTTCAAGCTTTGGTGCAACTCTCCGTTTTTCTCTCTCTTTTCTGCCCCTTCATAAATAAATGACCTCATCGTATCGCGCAGCTAAAACTCACGTGGTTTCAATTAGTGGTGCCATCTCTTACAATAAAAATCAAAAGAAGTAAAAGAAAACTTGCACTCCTTTCCTACAAGTTCGGCCATCCTGGGAATCACTGACCTCAGTGATTTTATATATCATACAACAAAATATCGGCCTCTGCAAAATTAATATTAATCGGAGATAAAAATTCCAATATAGACATTCAAATTTAAAAATAAGGATACAACTCTCAAAAATGAAATATTAATAGCAAAGAAAACAAAACACATTAATACATATTATGTTCTTTTTAAAAAGAATAGAAAACGCTTTTTATAAAAATACATCATCATGGTGAGTAAAATTTCATTAAATCAGCAGATGAATTTGTTATCTCAGGTCCCTCATGATCACCCACTTTCTCTAAATCATATCTATCTCTAGGTTTTACTTTAACTATTCTATATGGTCCCTTCTCAAGTGCTAACTTTATTATCCCAGTTTGCATATCTCTTGGTACAACTATCAATTCACGACCTTCAACATATTTGTAAAGTACACCCGTCCCTCGATTTACACGGTGCTCGACTTACACGTTTTCGACTTACACGGTTTTTTAAAAAAATTTTTTTTTTTTTTAAACTGCCAAATTCCACATAATTTTAATTCATTGATTTGGCAACATTGCATGTGCAAGTATATGCGTATAAGATTACCCTTGAGGGCGTCGTAATTCACAATAGTATGCACATATATTTTTATCTATTTTGTTTTGATATATTTTTATCAATTTTGTTTATGTATGTTATCAAAAAAGGGAATTTCCATTTTTGTGTAAGCGATACATATTTTGTTTTGTGAATCAGTTGAAGGCGAGTTATTAAAGATATCTATCATTGTTGTATTTGTAACCGTATAACATATTTATTTGTAATAATTGCGTAATTACGAGGAAGTCTACAACGTTCTTAGTAAAAACAAATCACAGTCACTAATTACAAATTTCATTTCTATGTCTCGCCGAAATGAAATCAATCCTAACATGTCAACTACCGAAACAGCGTCTAATGAAATAATATTATCGAGCGATGAAAGTGAAATTACACAAACCCGTAAAAGAAAAAGAGCTATCGTTGAAAGTGATAGCGATAGCAGTCTAGATGAAAACACTTTGAATGTATAATAACTATGTCAATTTCGTTTGTTTTTTATTTTATTTTATAGCGAATAAATGATTGAAAACACTTTGAATTTATAATAATTATATCAATTTTGTTTGTTTTTTATTTTATTTTATATTTAAAAATGCTTTAAAACCCATGGTTTTAGCTTTTTTCGACTTACACGGTTTTCGATTTACACGGTTTTCTCAGGAACCAATTAACCGTGTAAGTCGAGGGACAGGTGTATTTTGTTTTTATCGAAAAAGTCTGAATTGCTGTTTGTTTCAATCAGTGACCTTAGACTCTGAGTGTATTCATCATCTTGTTGTGCCCTTTTTAATCTTGCGGTTGGAGTATCGTTAGTAATTATTGCGACTGGATATCTGCTAAGGGCATCCACATGTTGCATTCTCTGGCCGGAATGATGCACAATTTCATAATCAAACTCTTCCAGCAATAATGCCCATCGCGCTATACGAGTAACCAAATCCTTTTTGTCCATAGTCTTTTGAAACGCTGAGCAATCCGTTATGACTTTGAAATGATTTCCCATAAGGTAGTACGAAATTTCTTGAAAGCGTTGACAACAGCAAGAACTTCAAGTTCATTGCTGCTATACTTCTCCTCTGTCGGAGTAGTTTTCTTAGACATGTATTGAACTGGATGCAATTTTCCATCTTCTGCCTCTTGTAGTAAGACGGCTCCGTAGCCTTGTTGACTTGCGTCCGTGTGCAATTCGGTTGTTTTTCCCTGCTGGAAAATACTTAATACTGGAATTTCAGTCAATAATTGCTTGAGCTTTTCAAATGCTTCTATTTGAGGTCGTTCAAAGACAAATCGTTTGTCGTTTCTAATTAGATCACTCAAAGGTTTCGCTATTTTAGAGTATGACGGAATAAATTTTCGAAAATAGCCAGTGAGCCCTAAAAAGCTTTGGACTTGTTTGACAGTCGTTGGTACAGGAAACCTCTTGACAGCTATCGTTTTTGCAACTGAAGGGCGCACCGTTCCATTTTCGACAACGTGACTCAAAAATTCCACCTTTCGTTTTATAAACTGACATTTTTCAAACTTGATCTCCAACCCATATCTGGATGCGACCTCAAACACCTTCTTTAGTTTTTCCAAACCTTCTTTCTCATCTTTAGCTGGAACGATCAAATCGTCCAAATAAATTATTACGATGCCTTTTCGCATGAGTTCCCTAAAAATGCTGTACACATATCTTTGGAATACGCTTGAACTTGTACTGAGACCAAAAGGTACCTTATTAAATTCGAACTGCCCGTCTGGTACAACAAAGGAGGTGAAATGCTTGCAATCCTCGTTTACGTCGACATGAAAAAACCCATTTTTCAAGTCTAACGTGGAATACACTTTGGCGTCTTGCAGCCTATCCAATACGTCCTCTATCAGTGGTAAGGGGAAGCGATCCTTGACTAGTTTTCGGTTCAGTTTCCTATAGTCAATGTATAGTCTGTCGGTACCGTCTTTCTTCTTGACTAACACGATTGGACTTGCATATTCAGAAGAGCTTGGTCTCACGATTCCCTTATCCAACCGTTCGTCGATCTGCTTGTTGACGGTCTGATTCTCCAGAAACGACAAACGGCGTGCTGTTTGGTAAACTGGTATATCATCCTTCAGGATAATTCTCATGGATACATTTGTCGTTTCGGTCTTCTTAGGTGTTTAGCTGTTGATTAGTTCAGAGAGTTCCTTTCTTATTCGAGGATTGATAACATGTTTAACTTCGATTTCGTCTTCAGTTCTTGCTTCATAAACCTGTGTATTCACAAACCACACCTTTTCTTCGTGTTTACGGAAATAAACACCTTTTTTATCAAAGCCAACAAAAGCTTGTTTCAAAATGTCCGATCCTATCACTGCCTGGAACTCCAAATGCACCGCAGGCACGACATGCCATATTACGGAATATTTCTCTCCATCCAATTCGATTTCTCGTTGGAACGATCCTTTTGTTTTGACTTCGTACTTTCCCAATCCAGATAACACGACAATGTCCTTCGAGAGCTTCGATTGCTCGATGATTCCTTTGCTTACATCTTCACGAATGAGCGAAACTGAGCTTCCAGTGTCGATTAGAGCCTCAAAAGTCTGGTTTCCGATGGTTATTTTCCTGGTCTTAATTCTGTCTTGCTGAATTCGAGAACAGATCTGGACCGGAGAGCTTGAAGATTTATTGATTTTCGTACCCTTGTTTGCGCTTTGTACAATCTACGGAATAGTGACCTGGTCCCCTGCAGTAGCTACATGTTACCTGTTTATACTCTTTTATCGTAAGTTCTCGTCGATTGAAAGCATTTTCTATCATTCCAATTATTCCAAGGTGAAAACGTTCTTGCCTTCGAGAACAATTATCGTTATTGTTCGATCTCTTAGCAAATGAGTTTAACTGCTTTGGCCCTATAGTTCTTCGGACGTCCTCATAATCTTCCTTCATATTAAACTTATGATAAGTTTCGTGAAACAGTTTATTCGATACTTGAACGTTTTCGGTGTTATTCGGCATACCGGCAGTCTGTTGCGCTTGTATTCGCAACTTCTCTAATTCGTACTCTCGTATTCCTCTCTCATCCTTTCGCATATCCTCTCTCTCTCTTCTCTTTCTGTACGTTCCTCCACTATGCTATCAATCATCTTTTTAACATCGTCCTCAACGTAATCTGGGCTTTTTACGATCAGCTCCTTTAACTTCAATTTTGTGATACCTGCTTCGGTAGTAAGATCCAAATCCTCGGCGAGTAACACCAAATCCTCTTTCCCTTTCGCGAGTAAGAATGCCATTTTTATACTCAGAATGGTGACCCAGAGAGCAACTTAAATTTTTACCCAAAAAATGAGACAAAACCATTAAAATGACACGCAAAAAGTTTACTCACTTAAAAAGAAACAAAAGATAATTTAAATAAGATGCAATTATCAATTATAAGCAATTATAGACAAAAATGGACTTTTTAAAGAATTCCCGGAACTTAAATCCTTTTACAAAACACAACAGTATTACAGTTAATACCACAATTTTATTTTTTATTAAAAAAAACAACGCGTTCCTCTCATTTATCAAAAATAGATTACTAAGAAAAAACACGGAAAGTACTCAGTTATTAATCCAAAACTAAAGGAACATCAAATATCTATGTCTGCAATTAAACCAATAATAGTACCTAGTACTTCAAAATTCAATTTCAGATTCACAGAACAGGAAATATACACACAAAAAATCATTCATTTATATAATTTTCGCCTATTACTCACACAATACCAAAAAAAATTATACTAGCACAATTCAATGTAATTCTGAAGACACTTTACGTTGACCTCAATGACACAGGAAATCTTGTTTCGTGTTGATAACTCGCAATTCGATGCAGTTCCAAAGGTTCTCTCGTCAGTGTTGACCTCAATGATCAAGGTAATCCCGTTCAATTCGTTCAGTATCTCGTTGAGTCGCTGGGCTTCCAGTTTTGGTTGACTGTAGCTGACGTGGAAATTCGCCAAGATTCCGTGTTTCTAACCAAGCCAATGGACTACTTTTTCCTGTTGACTGTTCTCGCTGAAGTATTCCGATCGCTCGTAAGACTTCCGTATCGCTCGTAAAATTTCTTATCCAGCTGAAGGCTTCACCGGGTCTCTATTCGATGCAAGGCAAGGTCTATGTACCGCTCAGGAAATCAAAAATCGATGAGGAGGTAAAATTTTTAAAAAATGCTCTTAGATGAAACTTTGAATAGTTTAAAAAATTCTCGGTCGAACTCCCAATTTGTGGGACGGCATCTAGGGGAGGGTTCGATTTTAATGTTAAAATAAGCACGCAGAGTTAAAATAACTAATTTATTAATAACACAATTAAAACATTTACTATTTACAAGGGGTTTTAAATTATTTGAGATAGCACCATACTAATTCCGAAAACACGTACTCTTTCTCAAAACAACGGAGAGAGCGATTTCCTCTGACCTGCCTTCGTTCAAGCTTTGGTGCAACTCTCAGTTTTTCTTTTCTGCCCCTTTATAATAATGACCTCATCGTATCGCGCAGCTAAAACTCACGTGGTTTCGATTAGTGGTGCCATCTCTTACAATAAAAATCAAAAGAAGTAAAAGAAAAC
>BMAO01022787.1:0-17782 GCA_019973975.1 Trichonephila clavata
ACTAAGAGGTTTGGCTATTATGGAATAATTTTGGATAAACTTCCGAAAGTAACCTGACAGTCCAAGGAAGCTTTGAACCTGTTTCACGTTTTTAGGTTCTGGAAAATTCTGAACTGCTTTGGTTTGGTCCAAAGAAGGTTGAATTGTACACTTTTCAATTATGTGTCCCAAGAATTCAATATTTGACTTGAGGAAATTACATTTTTTTAAATTTAATTCTAATCCATATTCAGATGCAGTTTTTAACACCCTGGTTAAACGGTTTAACCCGTCAAGTTCATCCGAAGAAGGGATAATAATATCCTCCATGTAGATTATGACAACTCTTTCTTTAAGAAGGTCACGGAAAACGTGATTGATAAATATTTGAAAAACACTCGGACTATTACAAAGACCAAATGGAACTTTGTTAAATTCATATTGCCCATTATGTGTGATGAATGAAGTAAATTTTTTACTGCTTTCTTCCATTTCAACGCGAAAGAATCCGTTTTTTAAGTCAATAATTGAGAAGAAATTTCCCGACTGCAACTTATCTAGAACGTCTTCTATTAAGGGTAAAGGATATCGATCTTTGTCAGTTTTAGAATTAATTTTGCGATATTAAATGCCGATTCTTAAATTACCATCCTTTTTCTTACACAATAATCAGAACAACTTTCTTTTATAATGCCCTGTCGTAACCAATCATCAATTTGATCGTTTACCTGTAATTTCTCAGAATAAGATAAACGTCTGGCTCTCTGACACACAGGAATATCATTTTTCAATATAATACTCATTTTTAACTTAGTACTCTTAATTTTATTAGGTCTATAATTCTTAATCAGAGAAATCAAATCATTTCTATTATTAAAGTTTTTAACATGTGACAAATCATAACTAGAATTTTCAATCACAATTGCAACAGAAAAAATAGAATAAGCACCTAAAAAGGATTCACTTTCATTCAACAAAACATCGCTCTTCGCGTGGCTTATTTTCTTTATTTCAGTATATATACTGGGATGTATAATAAATTCTTCGGTCAAGGTCGGTGATATTGCCGTTCGAATCCTTAAACTGTGAGAGTGCTGATTAAGAGAAATATTTATTGATGCAACTCCTACGATTCGCTTTTCGTCAGAACAAGAGGTTAATGTTATGCTTCCTTTGGAAGGTTTGTTCAATCTAATTAGCGAGGAATTTAAAACTGGGATCTGGCAACCTGAATCAATCAAGGCTGTTACGGGCTGATTTTCTACAAAAATGTTTACGTATTGGAGCTGTTGTGCAAACTCATCGCTTTTTTTGTGGTTTTTCACTCTTAACTTTCAAACTGTTCGCGTTTTTTCTATTATAGATGTGAGATTCTTTAGGCTTAAAATGCTTCTGACAATCTCTTGCGTAATGAGATGAATCACCGCATATATAGCAATTTTTATTTTGTCTTTCAAGATTTTGGGGATAGTTATCTCTACTCTTTGGTTTATAGTCTCGTGATCTATTTTTAAAGGAATCTTCGGTATATCCACAAGCAATAGGAGTTTCCTTACGCGATCCGCTTCTAGATGAAATATAAATATCGCACTTGTTAAGAACAGTTGACTCCTTTCGCCGTCCCGAGATGGCGCCACGAACTGAACTTTGTTTTCTCTTGGAAGCAGGTGTGATTCGGCTGGAAAATGACATTCGATTCGGATTTCGGTTATAATGGTCGCTGTTCTTGTGATTATGTGTTGTGAAATGTTTTTTCTTTTATCGTCCATGTAAAGGCATGAGTGTGTGTGTGAAGCAAATATATACATGAAAAGTCGACTTGTGAAATCATTGGTGCTATTCATTAATAATCTTCCTTTATATATCTTTCATTCAGCTTTATAAGAAATACTTCCACAGTGTTTATACGCCCAGCATGGAAAATGGCGGTAAGTCAAAATACATTCATTATACAACTCATAATTGCATTCTACATGAAATTCAAAATCTAAAGTCTCATTCTCATTCATAACAGCCCTCTTTAGCTAAATCAATAAGCCTAAACCATTCTTCCGCTTCTCGAATGCTAATATGAGTTGCGGTTTCCTTATTTAAAGTTTCAAATAATTTATCAGAAATTAAAAGATCACATAGAGATTCAAAGGAATTAACTTTTCTTAATGCACAATAATATTGGGAGTTTGCCGTCAATATTGCAGCAAATTGGATGTATGTCTCGCCTGATGATTTTACAACATTTTTAAATGAGTTTAAACACACTCGTGAGGGGTTACTTGGAATTCTCTGAGTACTATTGATTTGAGTTTCTCATAGTCATTTAATTCCTCTTTTTTAATATACAATAAGACATTATGAGCTCTTTCGCCCAGAAGATTTATTAAAATTTCAGATTTATATTCGTCATTAATTTTCTTGGTTAAAAATGCGCGTTCTAATGATTGGAAGAACAGATTAAAGTTTTCAGATCTGGTGGGAACAGGAAGAGAGAAAGTTTTAATGCTTTTGATCGTATTTTATATGTCTATTTCGAATTGTTTCTCTTCGGTTTTAGCTGCAGGATTTAAACTTAATGCTTTATTTTTAGTCGTCTGAAGTTCGACTTCTTTTTCTAACTGTGCTAACTGTAGTTTTGTTAGCTCAATTTTCTGATTTTCTAAAGTTGCCTGTCTTTCGTTTCGCGATACCCTCTCATCTACATAGTTTTTAATTAAAGTTTTAACGAAATCTGCATCACTTTCAAATGTACTACTCTTCTCAATTTTAGTCTTTAGTTTAGCTACGGTGTCCGTACTCTCCCCAGTACCATCTAGCTCCTCTACAACTCTTATGAGATCCTCTTTAAGAGCGTTTTTATACATTTTAGAAAAAATATGGAAAGCTTCTACCTTTTTTTTCTAGCTCCCTTGTTGTTCACACGAACGATGTATCCAATAATCCAATAATTGATGAAAAACACTGATTCACCTCTACACAGATAAACACAAACTCTTCGCAAGTTGTATCGTTAGACGGAAAAAAAAGTTAAAATGACATCTCTTCGCAGGTGTTAATTCACTAGTTCACAAATTCAACCTCTGCACAGGTTGAGCAAAGCTTCTAAAAAATGGCGGCGCGTCTCCTCCACGGACGCTTCTTTTGTTCACTCGTTCTAAACTTTTTCAAAATGCCTTTCCCGGTCGAACCCCCATAATTTGTGGGTTCCCAACAAGGGGCTAAAGCTTTTTTCTTTCTACTAATTTATTCAAAAATTAACAATCATTAATTAAAGAAAAGTAGCTAATTTCTAACAAATATAGTTCCAGGATGTATCGACGACGGGAATGCCTGCTCGCGAACCTCAGTCTCTTTCTCTCTTATACACAATGGTTCTCAGTTCACAATGGTAACACACGTAGTTCAGGTGAAGCATGGGCGAACTTCGCGTCACACCACTTCTAGTATAGATTAGATCTGGTCCCTTCTCGGCCAGTCGGTTCCCGGTTGCTTTTCTTATCCGCAGCGTTGGCTCTGCGACCTGCTCGTCGAGATCGCTCGCTCGCTAAATCTCCTCTGGTTAGTTCGCTGGCTGGTGGCTCGCGTCGCCACCACCCTCCAACATGCGGTCTATGTGGAAATTCCCATATATATATATATATATATATATATATATATATATATATATACCTTCTGATATATTAAAAATACTGCTAAACATTGTATTACATGTTACAGTTACTTCATTTTAATATACCAATAACTTCGAGGTATGAAGTTTGTAATGTATACATATATTTTTGATTTGTATGTGTGAACATTATATAGTATATATATATATACAGTGCTGGCAAAAAGTCTTGAACACACTCATTTTTTAGCGTAATTTTTGTGTTTGATTTCATTTTTCGTTGTGAAATTATCACACTGTCTTAAATATTGCTATTGATTTTAATGTATTTTTTCATGCTGATTTCAAATCTGTTTGTAGATTTCATCTAAAGTAAATAGTTTCATTGATATGTTGAAACAACCTTGACAAGAATGAGTGAGTGTGTTTTCCACCAATGAAATGCTCCGTTATTTCAACCAATCAGAGAGCAGTAGCAATAAAGGGCTGAAAGAAAAAGGTGAAACTTGGTTATTGTATTGAATGCAGTTGAGTGTGCTGGTGGAAAATAGTCTGTTGAAAGCAATTTGAAGCGCGTTTGTGGAAAATATTGGAATTATGGCTAAAGTTTCATATCTGCTTGAAAATAAACGATACAAAATAATACATTTGAAGGAATAAGTTTATTCTATGCACCAAATTGCTGCTAAAGTACCATTTGGCCTTTCTACTGTTGTGAGAACTTTGAAAAGATTTTCTGAAAAAAATTTTATTGCGGACAGGGGGCGATCAAGAAAAACATCTTTACGTGAAGTCAGGTTATTGCACAGAATTTTACTTTCAAACAGAAAACTTAATTCCTCGCAAATTTTGAAACAATGGACTTTGACATCAAATGTAAGTGTATGCCCAAGAACTGTTAGAGGATGACTGCTGGAAATTGGGTTACGAGGCTGTAAAGCGCGCCCAAAACCATTACTGGCTGAATTTCAACGCAAGAGGCGATTGACGTGGGCAAGGGAACATTCATTATGGACTATTAAAGACTGGGAAAAGGTACTATTTAGTGATGAGAGTCAGTTTTGTATTTCTGGCAACCAAAGTAGTGCCTATGTAAGGCAACACACTCATGAGGATTTCAGCCCTCAGTGTCTGAAGCCCACAGTAAAGTACCCGACAAAAGTGATGGTATGGGGTTGTATGTTTTCTCATGGTGTTGGAAGACTTCACATCGTTAGCGGAACAGTGAAAGCCATGGATTACATTGAAATTCTACAAAATAAGTCTCTACCAACTGCGAGAGATCTTTTTGGGAATCAGTCATGGATTTTTCAGGATGATAACGCCCCTTGTTATCGTATAAAGGTAGTCCAGAAATGGTTGAAAGACCATACTGTGAATAGAATGAACTGACCAGGACAGTCTCCCGACCTTAATCCGATAGAGAACTTATGGTTTAAAATTGGTTATGAAATTTCAAAGAAAAACCTTCAAACAAACGTGAATTAATTGAAGCATTAATATTTTCCTTCAACCATATTGTCACGAAAGATCTTCTTTTGAAATAGGTGCATTCCATGCCAAAAAGATGTAAAGCCGTAATTAAAGCAAACAGCTGGCCCATAAAATATTGATTTTCTAACATGTGACAACAATGTAATTTTCAAAATGCTTATTAAATATACCGTATTTGTCAATTTTCGTGTTATTTTTCTTTGCATATTATATTTTTCTCTATATTGTTTTATTCTGCAAATATTTCACATTATTGTTCTCAGGCAGCTTTACTACAAAAAATATTTTAGTCATTAAGAAACTAGTAGTAGATTTGAAATAAGCATAACAAAATACATTAAAATCAATAACAATATTTAAGATAGTACGATAATTTCACAACGAAAAATGAAGTCAAACACAAAAATTACGTAAAAAAATAAATGAGTGTGTTCAGGACTTTTTGCCACCACTGTATACAAGGAAAGTGGGAGGTTATAAACTCTTAGTTCTATTTATAGACTCATGGAAACACAACTCTAGACCCCTAAACATTCACATGTCGTAAGTAAGTAACCCACAGACTTTTAAAAACGGTAATGTAAAACTATGAAACAATTATTGTCTTGCTTTCTTGCTGCTGTTTACGTAGCTGTAACGTTCTTATATCCTCATCCATCTTTTCACAATATCAGCATCTTTCTAAATAATAACAATTAACGTGATTGTAGATTTTTTAGTCCCTCCCAACACACAGTGGTTGTGTGTGTGAAGTACACTTATAGATAGTATGTGTGTTTATAAATACAGGAATCTCAAGATTGAATGAAAAGGAATTATATCCAAAGAAAATGCATTAAAAGCCTCTAAAGTTATTTATTTTTATTGTTGCCTTTGTGTACGTAGAAATCGAAAATTGTTTTATTATTTCATTAGATATATTTGAAATTTAATCACAAGTTTTTTTCATTACATATATTTTTATTTGTGTGTGTTTTACATAGTTTCGTTAGAAACTCTTCAAATTGTAGAGAAGTATTAAAGTATATAAAATAAATCTCTCAATATTTCTAAATTATCCTAATTTATTAGTTGAATGGAAGATTTTATTTTTTAAATTTCATTTGATGAACAAGTGAAACTTCTTAGGTATAATTTTCATCGAAAAAATCTATATTGCTTTTTCATTATTTTTATGTTCTATTATGCAAAATACATAATAGAGATATAATTTACATTTACATGATCTAATGCTCGATTTTATTTTTAGAAACAACTGAACTATTGTGTTTTAATGAAAATGCAATAGTCAATTAAGTATAAAAAGTTTTTACATGCATTTGCAAACTTTTTTAAATATTATTAAAATATCAATTTAAATTAAGGCCGCGGGTAGCCTAGAGGTTAGAGCATCGGCCACCAGACTGGAAGGTCTGGGTTCGATGCCCGATGCCACCAAATATTCGCCGAGTATACACGGTGCACGTGTTCGTTAAATAAGCTGGTCCAATTGGTGTCGCCATCTATCGTGAGCATAATCATGCTGTCGCCATCTATCGTGAGCATAATCATGCTGTCGCCCCCATGGGCTCAAAGCTTAGGCTAATGGTAAGCGTATCTCTAGCCCATTGCCATGATAAATTTCGTGGTCCTCGATCTGACTACGTCTGACGTTGGCATAAGCAACAACAACATTTCAGTTTAATCATATTGCTTTTGCAAATTAACGGTAATTGGTAATTAACCACTATATCCACTATATATTTTTAATATTTTGTGCACTTTCTTTTCTTATGCTGAAATGTGAAACATCTAAAAATATACCTACCTCAATAAAATTGCATGAGTAACAACGACTAAATTCTGTAAATGTCCCTTAAAAGAACAATAAAGAAAAGAAGACAGCTAAATTGTAAGGGATATAAAATGCAAATAATTCCGAGTTAGAAACAAAACATCAATTATTCACCCATAAAAATATATCTAAATTATCTCGCATTTAAAGGTTAGTTAATTGCAAACGATTAAACCAACATTTGTTTTACTTCGTTTGTCAAGATTCATTCGACAAAAGAGACTTAAGAAATTTCAATTTTGTTTTTTTCCAATGAACTCTTTGTTCCGCATTTCTAATAATTTAAACACATTTAAAAGAATTAAAAACAATGACAATGAAATGTATGACCAATACTTTTAATTATATTACATACACAAAAAAAACAGCCATAAAATTAACGTAATTTGTAGACAACGGTTAATTCTAAAAATAAAAAAAAAAACTGCAATGAATAAATTTAAACAACACTTGTGATCTGAATCTCTTTTTAAATGAACTTTGTCCACACTATTCTTAAGAAAAGAAGCCAGTTTTTACGTGATTATTTTTCCAACATTTCTGAATAGTAACTGTGTTCTCTTAAAATGTGAATAGGGGAATCACCATACTATAATATTGATTCCTAATACTGAAAACTTGCAGAAAATAATGAAATATATTACAATTTGACTTGCTTTTACTAAGAACACAATGATGGAAGTTGAAGAAATGTAATAAATGTTCAGAAAAAAATATTTTTTTCTAAATGCAATGAGAAAAGCATGTTATTTGTTTAAAATAACTAGATAAAGGTATATTTGTCAGATTTGTGATAATTTCTTTATATTTAATACAGTATCACAATATTGATCCAGTGTGTTTATTTGTTTAATTTTGTGCATAGCATTGCATACATTATTAAATAATTCTACAAAATTCTTAGTTTTTGCTTAGAAGATATTCAAGAAAATTCTAGTTTCTATTTGTATGCAAATTACATTAAAAGCAACTTTCAATATTCTAAATATGTAAACAACTGAATACTAATAAATATAATCTAACTACGGTAAGAGTAATTAACTAAATATCGCTTGACAAAATAAATAAACATAATAAACCAATTCTTACATATGTACAACTTCTGACAATAAAGTTCTGTGAATGTAGTCAAAACGCCAATCTGGCAACACTAGCGAAACAAAACGCAACACATGCGTAGTGGCAGGCATTGATCATAAGCTCCTCCCGTTGTGCAGTTGAGCGTCTTTTGTGTTCCGTGTAAGACTTATTTTACCAAGGGCTTGTTTAGTGAGTTGATCTTAATTAAGAACATGAAAATTGAGGAACAAAGGATCAATTTAAAGTTTTGTTTTAAGTTTGGGAGGACACCGAAAGAATCTTATGTGATGATGATACGTGTATAAGATCAAATACTGTCAATTAATTGGGTGTACGAGTGGCTCACCTGTTTTCCTTAAGGCCGGAAAAGTGTTTCTGACAACTCTCGTAACAGAAGACTGGTGACCTGTGTTCAGTAAAGAAAACATTAAGAAAGGGAAGAAATTAATCACGAAAGATGGTGGATTATCTGTGACCATGATAGCGGATGAATAGAAAATTAACCATGATTCCGTGGGAAAAATCGTTACCCTGAATTTAGGGATGAGAAAAACGTGCTGTCGTTTTGTCCCACATCACTTGACTGATGGTCAGATGCAGTCACGCTTAGAGGCTTCACAGGATTTTGTCGAAAAGATAGATGCGACACTGGAGTTTTTGAAATGTATTTTCACTGAGGATGAGTCCTTGTGTTTCAGGTACGGCCCTGAAATGAAACGGCAAAGCATCAAATTGATGTTTCTCCTGCAACACCTCGTCGGAAAAAAATAATAGCAGAAAAATTACGTACCAAACCGATGCTCTTAAAACTTTTGATAGTCAAGGCATTATCCACACGGAATTGCTGACTGAGAGAATTACTATGAGTGCTGCAAGGTACATTGATATTTTGACCCTTTTCATGAAACGTCTACCCAGGTACAAACCCAGTACGCACAAGATTCATGGTTTTATGTTCAAGACAATGCTCGCTCTCACACTGCCAATATCGTGAAACAGTGCCTAGTAAAAAAATAGGTGTGCAAATTGAACTTCCACCATACTCGCCAGATCTCTATCCGCCAGATTTCTTTCTACTCTCACATTTCAAACTCAGTTTGAAAGGAAAGATATTTGACGATATTCCTGACATCCAAAGAAACGTGACAAGGCTTTTGACTTCATCCCAAAAGAAGACTTCTCGCAAAGTTTCCAGAGCATGTAAGCAGATCTCAGGGATTCATAGTTATGGGAGGTGACTATTTTGAAGGACACCAAGGTAACTTTCGTTAATATTTTATCTAAGCTAATGAAACAAGACTATTCACAGAACTTTATTGTAAGAAGTTGTATATTTTAGATACTTAAACGTGTATTAAAATTTTTCACTGTTTCTAAATTTAATGTAAATTTTAAATTTAAAGCAATATCCACAAATTTTATGTCATTCTTTGGTCATTTAAATTAGAAAATTATTTTAAACGTTATTACTCATATTGTATGTATCTTTTAATGAACGCATGCAAAATGTGAAGAGTATTTATCTAATGTTGAGGGTATAAGTATTGTATATATAATACTATTTATTCTATAAGATTGTTTTTAATTTATATACAAGAAATGAGATTTACAGAAAAAGTAATTTGAGAGAAAAGAAAATTTATATAATGTTATGTAATAGTTTTTAGGTCAGCTGCATTTTACTTTTTCTGCTTTTCCACAGTAAGTAAAAATACCAAAAGATCAATTAGAAACACACTAGCCTCCTAAAGTTAAGATACGGCATGTTTTTTTTTAAAAAAAATCATTGATAAAAATAGCAGCAAGACTAAAATTCATAATTTAAATGAATGATAGTAGCATACTTTAAGAAAACTAATGCAAAGTTTCTAACACAGTTTGGAATTTTAAGGCTTATTTCTGAAACAAACTATTGCACTTTCACTTTACAATTTAAGCATTAAAATATTACTTCCCAGTATATTTATGAAGTGCAAGAAGTTTCACTCCAGTGTTTTACTTAAGATAAATTCAGTACTATTAATTTCCAACCATCCAGTTTAATCTAAAAAAAAAAGGAAGGTTGTTCTTAGGTATTGGACCTAATTTCCTGTTATTGAAAAAAACACATTTTTTTTAAAGAAGGACACAAATCATGAAGGTGATTTCTTTTGTTTTTGTCTTTATTTGGACATAGTTTCTCGTTAATAGCTTCAACCCCTCTTGAGGTATGCATGCAATACAGATTACTTCACAATACTGAACTTAAGGATTTGTTTTTCGTTAATGGATTAAGTGATACTTTTTTGTACCTTTGAAACATTTATTAACTTTGTTATAAAGTATTTTCCCTTCTAGTTGCTTTATAGTTGTTGCTTCATAACGAATGTTTATGCTCACTGATATTAAGCATAACGTCACAATTTTTTTTTTTTTTCAATTTTAAAATTTTTGCTGATGGTATTGCTTAGATTGGAATATCATACTTAGATTTTTAGTGATCAGTAATTATAAAATATATTTAACTATACCGTCATTTTTTAAGGTTAAAAATTTTAAATAAAAATATATTTAAATGATTTTTTTTAAAAAAAATTACAAGTTAATGAGTAAAATGAATTTATATCTCACAAATGCTATATTTTTTAGTACGATATTAGTATTTTAATTTTAATTTTAAAGAGGAAATTTCACAAATTATTCATTTTTAAAGATATTTTCAATGTAGCCACCGTAATCTGGTTAGTAAAATAACATTCTCGTTACTGACACTGGTAACAAATTCAGTTATTAACTTTCCGAAGATTCCTGTTTGTCAGATGATAAAAGTTTCAACTGTCCATGTTCAAATTGATACGGCATAAATGTAGAGAATATGCATTTTTACCTCAGACTTTATTCACAGGTGAACTTTCATCTTCATCCTCATTTTTCCTCCTCATTAGCGCTTCAATTGTTTCCAGTGAAAATAAGCTTTGCAGTCCGAGATTCCGGCAAATCCGGGATTAAAACAACTAATCCCGGATTTAATGTTGCTTGAATCTTATTTTGAAATGTTTTCCATGTTAAAAATCTTGTATTACATTTAATATATCTTATTTCTTATTTTGTACTGTATACTCTTAATGTGTCAGTTTTCTTATGTGTTAAACGTTGATGGGTTCGAGGTGGGTGTGTATGTTAAACCGTTAAAATTGATATGTTTTCTCTTATTTTCTTCTTTCTCCCATCACGAGGGGGGGGGTAAGAAAACGGACTTTTCTCCCACCCACAGGATGTCCGGTGTCAGCAAACTTGAAGGGACAGATGCAATTAGAATTTTTGGAAGATATCTAGCTACAGGAGATTTTTATTTTACTCTTGAATAAAATTACTTGAGATTCAAATAAATTTTTGTGATATCCACCATCAATAGACTAGTTTTCGAATAAACAAGCCTGCTAAAGTTAGTCTAAATCAATCGCTTACATTTAGATCGTATGAAATAGCAACATGTAATTATGTTTTTAATTTTGAATTATGATGTATTTTTTAAGATACAAATTAATATACAAATACTGTAGTACCTCCTGTAAGATACACTATAAACAAGGCTCAGTAAATGTTGGTATCAGTCGCTTTGAGTATGGACCTTATGTATTTACCTCTCATTTAGGGAAATTCTATTTAAGTTAGGGCTTACAGCCCCGGATTCCAGGGTTTCTTTAAATCCGGGATTTAATTTTTATCTAAATTATGTTTGGGATTTTTCTCATTAAAATTTATATAGAGAGGTTCACTTCCGAAACGAGACATTGCGCAACATTCGTTGCTGTTCCCCAGTCATAAAAAAATGTGACTCATTTGTCTGATGTTTTTATAATAAATTTTGATTTATTTTCTGAATCATCATCAGGAACCATTGATCTGAATTTCAATTTAAGTCAATATAAATATCTGATTTTTTTAGATTTCTATTTCTCTTTTTTTTTATCAAGAAATAACTTGAGAATTAAATTATTTTGTAATCATAAGTATATTCTTATAAGCTGTTATTGTTGTTTGGAGCATCGAAAAGGCATTTTTCAAAATCCTTTCTGAATATTTAAAGTTTGTGAATTAACTCATTTATAGGTGAGATATTCAATTTTTTCTTCTTTTTTAATATACAGAGAGATAAATATAGTAATATTTGTTTATGATTATAAATATATTTTCAAATTACATTGCCTGTTTTAATATTTAAATGTTGTTAAAAATATTTCGAAATATATTTTTTGAGGAAGCTAAAAGACACAATTTTATTGTACTATGAAATATACAATGTATTATTATTATTTAAAAAAATTGAAGTCTTTTTTTATTAATTTTATTAGAGTTAAAATTTTATTGTTATTATTATAAAAAAAAAGAATTTTAGTGTTATATATCAGTAAGATTTTTTTAAAAAAATGGAAAACGTATTTTTCTATGGGAGTTATATAAATTATATCATTTGTACATACTGTGTAAAGGTATATGTGAACTTGTAGGAAAAAAGTTTCAGTTCAGACTTCATAATTTTAATTTTGAAAAATCTACTTCCTTAGAATGTCTTACCATGCAGTTACCATTCTTAATACATTAAACAAAAAAAATACAGCGTTTCAATGAAAATAAAATAGATAATAGATTTTTAATTCAAATGGGTCAATTCAAATTGTACTATTTTTATTGGATTCATTATGTACTCTTTTTTATTTGTTTTTTTTATAATAAATTAAGTTTTGACTTGTGTTAATAAATAATAATATTAAACCAATTTTTTAATTGTGTTTTTAGTTTTATTATGTAATTTCAACCATGCTAACGTGTAAGTATTTTTTATAAATAGTTCAGTCCAAATCCCGGGATTTGGATAATGTAATCTCGAAATCCCGGGATTAAAAATATAGCACGAAACTTCAAACCCTAAGTGGAAACTTTTTTTAATAAAAAATGCAATATATTTGATTAGCGAATAAAAATTATTTTGAATTATAATGATACGGTTCTTAACATAATTGTCTAAATATTAATACATATTTAGAAATTTAAGTTTTTGAAAAAGAAAATAATGATCTTTTTATTTTGTGAAAATTGAAGCATTATTGACATTTCGAGCTTATAAAATAATCCATGGGTTAAAATAAATTTATATTTTTCATTTCCAATGTCAAATTTAGTAATATGCATTTACTAAGCTTGGAACAAAAGAGTTTGTAAAGAAAGAAAACGTAATCCTACTTAATTCTACATTTTTAACAACTGTTTCAAACAATTTTACAATTTTTATTAATTAAATATCTCCTAGTTTCAAAAAAGAGTTACATTTATTTAAATGAAATTTTACTTATCTATACTCTAGTAATATAGGAAGCCAAAACTGAGAATGTTGAGTATTCAAATAGAATTTGTAAAACTTTGCTTTAAGTTCTTAATATTGATGTAATAATCGATGTATTATTGTATTTGTAATATATGTATGCGTTTGTATATCTGTGTAATAATACATAAATGAGAAGTCTGTTGCTTGAAATATCTTACTAAGTCTTTAAAACGGTAAACAATACTAGACTCTAAATTTGGGGATACATTCCGCTGATTTTAGTTACCGTATATTATAATTAACTCCTTCAAATAATTGCTTTTAATGTTAAAAAGTTTTCTATTTAATCATAATTATTTATTAATAAGCAATTTGCGAATAGCTTAGCTTTAATAAATAATCCCATATTTATAAAAGCTTCCAAAACTTGTCCATGTGCACTTCACAAAAATCGATCAGAAAATCGATTTTTTCAATTTTGATTGAAAATAGAATACCACCCGTTTTCTTTTGATACATTTAAATTTTGTTCTAGCTGAATTAGAAGGATTTTAATATTTTTAATAGTTGTTTACATCTGTCAAATCTCAAAACAGCTGATTGCCACGCCCTTTCAAATCAAAACAAAAGACACATGCTACTTTTCTGCCTTGTCAAATAACTTAAATTGATTAAAAGAATTTATTTTGATCGCAACTCATTTGGAAGAAGTGAAATGTGATTAGTTGTAGCTGTTTGTTTACTTTCTGGAAACTCACGCGCTGCTTTTTATCTCGTAAAATATAGCCAATATTGTCGTTTTGATCAGATATAAATGCACAAAATCTGATTAATGTGCCCAGTTTTAGTAATAAAACATTTAAAAAAGGAAGTTTGGAGGAAATTGTAAAGATACTACAACTTCTGAGGACTTCAATGAAGTAGAAACAACCTCCAAGTTTGTATCTTAAGAATTCATCATCAGAATCAAAATTAGGTAAGTTTAATGATGAGTATGTTTCGTTTTTAGATTCATCTGAAAGTTTTTGTGAAATAATTGACATTCCGCTGTTTTCTAGTGCCTTGAAACAACATATATTATGTGTAAAATGTAAAAAACAAGGTATCAACATCAAATTTGGTCGCCAAATTCAGGGTTTGGCTACAGAGTTATTAATATGCTGTGACTCTTTTGTGGTCTTATTCAACCACTTCTCAATACCAGGTTTACTAAAATTGTAGTTAATCAAAAAGATACAAAAATGTATGAAGTGAACACTAGATTTGCATATGTTATGAGGTCGGTTGGAAAAGGAGAAGCAGCTGCAAAAGTTATTTTGTGCTGCAAAAGTATTTTGCCACCTCCACCAAAGCGGTTTTAAGAGTCCATGCATGCATTAAATCATGCAACATAAAAAGTAGCTGAAGTGTCTATGGCATTAGCTGCTGACGAAGCAATATTATTTAATAATGGTAATTCAAATGTACCTGTCGCTATAGATGGTACCTGGCAAAAAAGGGGCCATACTTCTCTAAATGGTGTTGTAACGGCAGTTAGTATGGACACTGGAAAAGTTGTTGATTCCGAAATATTATCGAGAAAATGCTCATGCCATTTTAATGGCAATGTACATAGTGATGAGTGTTCGGCAAATTACTTCGGAAATAGTGGAGGAATGGAAGTTGAAGGTGCCTTCGTATCTTCCATCGCTCAGAGACGTTACACAATTTACGATATACACAATATTTGGTGATGGGACTCTAAAGCATGCAAAGCAGTTTTAGAATCTAAACCTTACAAAAATGTCATCATTGAAAAATTAGAATGTGTTGGTCATGTTGAAAAAGGATGGGACACGACTCAGGGCATGAAAATCAAAATTAAAAGGTAAAATCTCGGGGACAAAAATCTCTAGGAGGCCGTAATAGATTGCCAGATGCAGAAAAAGACAAATTGCAAGATACTATGGTTTAGCTATTCGAAATAACTCTGGTAATTTGTCAGCCGTGAGACAAGCTATTTGGGCTATATTTTTTCCTAACATCTCAACAGATTTGAATCCACAACATGCCTTATGCCCATGGGAGATGACTCGTGGTGTGGATATAATAGGTCCATACTAAAAGGGGATACATACAAACATAAACACAACTTGCCTATTGCAATTATGAATTGCATAAAAAAGGTATTTGGAGATCTTTCAAACCTGAACTTCTGTCTAGATGCTTGCACGGTGAAACTCAAAATTGTAATGAAAGCTTAAATAGTGTTATCTGGTCCATAATTCCAAAAACTGTTTTTGTACAATTGGGTACTTTAAAAACTGGAGTATATGAAGCTATATTTTTGTATAATCAAGGCTTCATTACCAAATTTAAAGTTTTAGATACATTAAATATTCAACCTGGTTTTTACACATGTCAAGCATTGCAAGAAGCAGATCATGCACGTAAAAGGAAAGCGGAAAAGGCAGTTTTACAAAGAACAAAAGAAGCTAGAATTAAAAATAGACAACTAAAATTAGACAAGAAGATGATATTGCAGATGATCCCAGCAATCTAAGTTATGGTTCTGGTAAGTTTTACTTAAAATCACTATTTCTCAAAGAGTAAATTTCAACACACACAAAGGAACATTTTTGAAAACCTATTTATTTAATAGCTTTGCAATTTTACACATATATTAATATTATACAAATAAATATTTTAATGAGGGATTTTGTCAAAAAAACTTATTTAAAAAAAATTTATGGGTTAAAATGTACAAGAATTTTTAGCGTTTTAAAATTTTGATGTGTTAGTCTACATATGATATTTAAACAAAAAAAAAACTAATCAAAATTTCCAAAAAAGCTCTCATTAAAATAATAAAAACAGTCTAATAAATGTACAAAAAAAATCATGACTGTACAACTGGTCAATCTTTCAAAATTTTTCCTTACATTTAGTCATTTCAACATTACGGAGATAGGAAAAATGCAGCAGATCATGCACATATAAGGAAAGCAAAAAAGGCAGTTTTACAAAGAACAGAAGAAGCTAGAATTATTAACATGCATTTAAAATGTAGATAATAAGATGATCTTGCAGATGATCTCAGCAATTCAAGTTATGGTTTTTAGTTACTGATAAGTTTTTACTTTAAATCACAATTTCCCAAAAGTGTAAATTTCAACACAAAGGAACATTTTTAAAAAAAAACTACTTACTTAATAGCTTTAAAATTTCACACATATATTAATATTATACAAATAAATATTTTAATGAGAGATTTTGTCAAAAAAATTATTCAAAAAAAAAATTTATGGGTTAAAATGTAAAAGAATTTTCAACGTTTTAAAATTTTTTAATGTGTTAGTCCACATATGAATTTTTTTTAAAAAAACTAATCAAATTTCAAAAAAAAAAAAAAACTCTTATTAAAATAATAAAAACAGTGTAATAAATCTACAAAACAAAATTCATAACTGTACAACTGGTAAATTTTTAAAAATGTTCCTTACGTTTGGTCATTTTTAATATTACGGAGATAGAGAGAGAGAGAGTAGGAAAAATGCTGCTTGAAGTGACCCCCTTATCCACTTCTGGCTTATACATAATTTATTTTTCATACAGGATAATTATCAATGAATGTATTTTCTACTTTCAAAATGGGTTATGAATATCTTTGCAAAAAGTCTCATGTAATTGAAATATGTTATGAAGAGTTTTTCTAATTGGTTTAAAATTCTCAACATTCAATTTCCCTGGTACCAGTGGAACCAGAATTTTTTCCCCACAAAATGCTTTATGTTTTCATTGACACTTTTTAATTTTAGGATAAAATTAACTATTTATAACTGTCATTTCAATTCCAATAGGATAATAGTACTTTTAAATATTTTCCCTATCTATGCCTTTATCGTCATCTAGCATACAGTTAACAATGCATATCGTACCATGTGCTATCACTAATGATATATTTTCATTTTCATGTGACAAATATATATTTTTCTTTTTGTGGCTAGCCATTTAATTTGATATTTATTATTTATTGTGTAAGAAACTCAAATTTCTAAGAGATTGTATCAAAATCTTTGTGTTCCCTTGAATTAGGAAGATTCATCAGCTATACTGGAAGTTTCAAAGAACAACAATCTTTAGTCAATTTATTCCATGGCAATACAGTTATGTTGACTTTGGGGTTTTTCTTTATTATAAACCAATCACATTTAAAGTAGCTGCTAATTCCACAAGTTCTAAACTGAAGAGATGGTAGAAGCGAAGGCAAACCATGAATTGATCTTTAAGAAATTTTAAATGGATTTGGAGCTACATCATGATACTGACATAAGCGATTTGAAACAAAATAGTTATCTAGTATATTTTAAAATTTTTATTTACATCAGCAGAATTTGTTTCAGAGAGGAATTAAGGGAAATTTTAATTTCCTGAATCTTTAGATAATATGATATTTGCATTAGAAAGAGGAAAATAATAATTTTTCTTTTTTAGAAAACTGGTTTCT
>BMAO01022788.1:0-63459 GCA_019973975.1 Trichonephila clavata
TATAAAAGCGTATTTTTTAGTTTTTTTAAACCATTATTTTTATTTTTTAGCTCGATCTACGATAAAAAAGTGTTTTATTTTAGTTTTTTAAATTATCATTTATTCATTGATGAATTAAACTTAAATGTGTCATTTTTTTAGAATTGTGAATACCCATTGGCATTTTATTAGTGCGTCGATATGGCCTGGTTTGCCGAACCCGGGGTACCCTAGTGATCCTTCTCTATTTTCGACCCTCTATCTTGTCATTCAATTCATTCTTTCTTTCTCTCCCCGTCTAGACCACAGATATTAAAACAAACGTTTGGCGCAGTATAGCCGAAATCGGCTCTTGCGCCAATAAACCCCAAAATCACTCACTCACTCATGGCCTGGTTTGCAAAATGTAGCATCAGCCAACGCATCCTTCCCTTTTCACATAAGGAACGCTTTTTTGTTTGTTTGTTGTATTTGTATTAACCATGAGCGGTTTCGCTTTGGGTTGTAAATGAATCTTTTGTTTACCAAATCTGGAAATTGAAAGTCATTAATCCTGAGGATCCTGATCATGACAATGGAACAGAATTATTAAATTATTGTATTGTCATCGGTCTTTGACAAGTGTGCAAAATTTCGAATTGATCTGACCTTTTAGAGAGGGTAAAAATTGAGTTCAAAGATCCGTTACATACAGTTAAAGCTAATAAAACTGAGTTAAAAATATATTTATATTATATAAAAATTATTATTTTCCTTTATAATTATCCATTGAAAAATTTATCTTTTATTTTTGTGTATGAATAAACATTTGAATGTCTTAAGATTTCTGGATCAAATAGTTTTCCATTGGCAAAGTGTATTGAGGATGAGTGAAAATATTATTATTACTTCTAAAACCATGAAAGTTTGATTTATCGGCAGAAAAGCCGCCATGAGAAGATATTCTTCTCAGTAATTTCCAGCAAAGTTTACTTTAGTGCATACATGAGTTAGGGAGTACCCTTGAATGTGAGCAAGAAGTGACACAAGCCCATTCCGTTGTTTTTTTTTTAACATGCTTAGCGGTAAATAAAAAGAGAATTGAAATGAATTTTATATCCAGGAACGATCAAAGTCAATTTTAATTATCAGTGTAAATATGAAATTTCAGAATATAGTTCTTACGGTATTATTGGTTGGAACAATTTTTAATACGCTTCAAAATTTAATGTTTAACATTATTTTTTTCCAATGGGGCTGTGCATTGGTATTTTTACCATTGCAGACCTAGTTCATTCTCCAAGAGTGGGTATCACTTTTTAGTGAGTTACCATATAGGCAGTACCCATTGCCACGATATAACTTTGACGCCCAGTTTTCTCCCTAGAGGGAGGCACCTGAGCTCTGACGAAGTGAACGTGTTCTAGAAATTTAATTTGCCGAGAGCACCTAAGCTAAGTAAGCACTCAAGGGATATCTTACATACCGCATAATCACACTACAGGGACACTTTCGATTATCTGCATCATGAAAATCCACCGACTTGGGCCGAGGTCGAACCCGCAACTTTAGGTGCAGAAGGCCAGTGATGAACCAACTACGCCACCCAGCCGGCATGTTTAATATTATGATATTTTGACAATGGCTGTTCTTGCGCTGAGCCACAGAAATAAAAATATCGTTGATAGCTCTTAGTTTTGGAAGGAATTGAAAATGCTACTTTTTGTTTGAAGCTTTATTTAAATATTTACAAAAAAAAAATAAATCTTCCCTCCTGCTCATGAATATGTGGCTTTATGTAAAAATGGCTTTTTTTGTGAAGGGCTCTTTGACACCTTAATTATCTGGTTTCCCTTACGCGACTTGTCTCTTCTTTCCAAAAGTTAGCTGACCCCTGCGTAGACCAATTCGTCAAATGAAAATACGTCCCTAAATGCCGCAATATCACACATACGATGGTAGAATTTGGTGATCTGTTTTGATTTGGAAAAATTGTATTGTTTCAAATAAGTTGCATTTTGGCAGTTAAGCAATTTGCAGACACAGCAAGTGCCCAAGAGTGGCAACCATTTCATTGATGGCCCCATCTAGTCGTGGCTTCCACTACCAAATTGTGACGCTTGAATTTTATTCATTTCAAATTCTGGTCGGATGCTAAATATTGCCATGATTTAATTTTGACGAAAGTACCAGAAGCTCAATTGATACTCATTCCTTTACATGCCACATAATCATATGACATGCATGCCTACAATTTTCGCATCCAGAAAATCTATCCACTCCAGCCAGGGTCGAACCCGCTGGCTTGGGCTTACGAGGTGGGCAAGCTACCTCACAGCCACCAAACCGACAGTATAATAAGTGAAATGGAAAATCTCATCCATTCGAGATTAGTGGTCGTGGTAACCAAGTGGTCAAGGTATCGGATCATGGCTGCCGTGTCAAGAGTTCGGGCCCAGTACCACTGAAGACCCGCCGGGGAAGAGAGCGATGCACGTTAAATCTGTCGAGAGCTCAAACGTCGTCCCGTTGGTGTGGTGTGGTAGTAAGGAATGGAGGTGCTAGCTCAGGTGTCGTCCTCGTCACTTGACCATGGTTAAAGAATACGAGGTCCATTGCCAAAAGCCCTCGTGTAGCTGAACAGTGTGACGTTAATATTCACTCAATCTTCTACAGTAGGGAAATAAATTAAAGAAGCACACCTTTGAGTGAATCTTCGATTCAGACTAAGCCAGACATCCATGTAAAGTTCAATATCTTTCAGTTTGTGTGTCTCAGCCATCTTTTCTTGTATACAATGACCGAACTGCTTCACCATGTCCGCGTGATGGGTCCAGCGATGGCTGCGAGTCCATGCCTGGAAGAAAATCAATCCTTAATTTTAAATAAAATGCAAGGCAGAATCTAAGGCAATTACATGATTTAGGTACATTTATGGGACGTCTTAAGGCTTGTCGAGGCCTTGGGCCTCTTTACAAAAGTAGGCGCTGGGTCCCTACGTGAATGTAGGTCTCACCAATGACCCTTAAAAGCAAATAGAAAATAGCATAGTTGTCAAATACTCTTACAAACAATGACCCGAAACATACAATTATGCATAACCGACAATCGCACAAATTGGCTCGACCGGTAAACCTAGGCCTATACATGGACGACGGTAATTACATAATAATAGTGCTTTGCCGCTATTAACAGTTGACATATGGTTCGAAATTCCCAGTTTTTTGGAAAATGCAACCGGAAATAACATTTGGCAGTTAAAATTATTCAAATCGTGATCTTATTAAGGCTCAGTCGAGAACGAGACGAGACTCCCACTGAGGTCGAGGCCCTGGGCCCGGGTCCAGTTGGCTTATGCCTTAAAATGTCCCTGATGGCAGGATATATTAGCTAATGATCAACGATTCTCAGTTCCAATTCTACAATGGAATACTAAGTACAATGATTATTACATTTAAGTCCTAAAGCGATATGGTATTCAAAAATAGATTTCAGAAAGAATATGAAAAGATAAAAAAAAAAATGTTACTTATAAGTTTATTATGAAATTTTTACACAGATAGCACATATTTTATATGCTATCTGTATGAAATTTAAAAATAATATAGTAAATAAGACAAAAGTACACGAACGCAAGTTTTTTTTGTTAAAATTTTCTTTTCAGTTTCAATCAATTAAGTTAGGTATAAAATAAAAATGAGTAACCAGAAAGATTTAACTCTAAGGAATTATTAAACTGTCAGTACTTTTTTTATTAATAGGTTTTTCAATCTGTAGATTTTTTACTGAGTCATCTGCATTAGAATTAGTTCTCGAAGATGCTAACAATAAATCGGGTTGTTTTATATATGTGTGCATCAGTTTCTCTTTTTTTCCTTCTTCTCCAAATCGAGGCAAAAAAGCAAAAGTGGTCTCACAAAAGAAGATATAAGATCAATCAGGATTGGAAAAGAGAACAATGTTTTCCTTGTAATCTTAAATTTAAATTACGTATTTAAATGTCTTATAGTATCGGTAAGAAAACTAAACCTCAAAGCCTATCTTCATTCTTGAGAAGCAAGCACTCACCGGGCAGTTCATTGTTTCTTCCAGATATTTTAAGACTCGCTCCCTTAAATTCCAGAATCTCACACGAATGCACTTCCTTTGGAAAACCAACGCACACAACATTCAAGGAGTGTTGTCTACATTATAATTTCCTATTGTAATTTAATTAATGCATTTAAAATAAATTTTGATGTTTTATTTTGTCCAAGACAGCCACCTTTCCATAAAACAGCAAAAAAAATTAGTATTTATTTTTATATTTTCAAAATTTTTAATTTTTCAGTAAGTTTTCGCGTGCCACTCATACAACTCAACCGTGCCACACTGTGGCACGCGTGCCGTAAGTTGGCCACCCCTGGTCTAGCTCATTATGAACTCTCTGGAACTACTTGTTAGTTTAGAATAAGGCTAGAAAGACTTCATAATGTGCAATCATAAAAGGAGAGTTTTAGTAAGGGATCTTTCTTTTTAATTATACCCGCCAACGTCCACTCGGACATAAAACGTCTTGCAGTTCCAGTACAAAACAGAAGTTACGCCAATAGGAGGGCGAACTACAGAATTAACTTGAGACCGAGCATGAAGTAGAAAGGGGCAACTAAATAGATGCTCCCAGTCATTGGCACAGAATTACAGAGATGACAGAGCGGAGAAACAGCCAGGCCAATTTTAAACAAATGGGCCTGCAAACAATCATGTCCGGTGATGACTGTAAAATACGTCACTCCCTCCACCCTAGGGAGGACAGAAAGGTGAGCATGTCCCTGGTCATCGAGTAGACAAGACTAAGATTTATCATCAGCCAGCTCCTTAATGTTGGATATTCTTTTCTGGAGATTTTTATTTCTGGTAAGTGGCTTGGCATTTCTAAGAGGAATCGGTAGACAAGGTGGATACAGCGCCGAAGCCTTTTCCACCAACTTATCGACTTGTTCATTTCCAGGAATGCCACAATGGGAAGGGGTCTATTGAAGGACGGCCTCTCTTCCAGTGCTAAGAAATGAGTCTAAAAGTTGTTTACATTTGAATTCAAGTTCTGATGGGTAAAGATGGTAGTTAGAAATGGTATTAATTGCAGCTTGAGAATCTGTGCAAATATAAGGAATCTAAAAAGCGATATCTTCGTTTTTTTAAACGTATTCTATTACAAGTATTTTTGAAATGGATTATACGCAGAGGACATCTAAGGAAAAAAGAAAAAAATTTAATAGTAGTTAGTTTTCATAAAATAAAGTTTAACCGTCTCTTTTTAGGCGGACAGAGAAAAAATAGACATTTTAAGACATTTATATTAAAGCACTATATATATATATATATTACACTATATTAGGAAAGAACAAATAGCTTGTTCGCTATGCAAAATCAGTAAATCATTAAATGCCAATTCAAAAAGAATATAATTTTAGAATACTTTTTGTCAGTATTTAGTGATAATCCTTAAGGTTATTTAATTGTTTATTAATATTGGACACAACTATTGGAGACGATCTCAAGTAATGAGTACAACGGCCTATCTACAAACATACACCAGAGTTAATGTGAGGACTTTGAGCTTCTACAAATTTAATATGCATCGGACATACTGCAGGATAAAAAAAAATTCTATTGTTTTTTTTTTAAATAAAAAAACAATAACTGCTTCATTTTTGAAATCTGAATTCTTAATTCATAAATATAATACTATGTAAAAATATCCAAAATTATTTATCTATAATAAGTCATGCATACATCAGGATCTAGATGGAAATGTTGCCCCGTGTTTTTGTCCACTACTGTAACCGTCGTGTGCACGTATCTCCAGTTATTGACCATCATATCCCAAGAATAGCCATAGAGTCCTTGTGTCCACGTGTTGTATCCTTTGGTGAACGAATGTGAGTACGGAAGAAAGAATTGAAGGCAGAAGTAGAGGCAAAACAACACCGCTGTAGCCTTATGGCGAAGTCGCAAGCTTCGCCTAGATGGGGTTTTGACGGAAGATGTATGTTTCTCTGAAGATTCAACCTAGCAATGAAAAAGGGTAGTTTTTAGGAAGATTGATACTTTACAGAAGGGTAGTGAAATCTGCTACATGATCTGCAAGTTTTTACACACACACGCGCATACACACACGCACACGCATGCACACACACACGCATGCACACACACACACGCACACACACACACACTTTTTAAATTAATGAGATAAACTTGTAGTGATTTGTAACAGTTAGGGACATTAAATATAAATTCGTGATGAAGAATTCAAATTCGAATGTTTTTGAATGCATTGGAGAATATTGATGTTACTGTGCTTGATTAGTCAAAAAAATTAGAATCTGATAATAAAAACGTATGAAAGCATCAAATACTCGTTTCTCTTACGGATTTCATTCTATAACTAAAGACCCTTCTTATTTTTGAATTTTATTGCAATGTTTTTACAATTTTATTGTATTTTGTATGCATGTAATATTCATTTTTAAAAGATGTCATTCTTCATCCTTTCGAGTCATCTTTATTCGTCATCATTTCAAGTTGCTACATTTAATTTTATTAAGAATCAGCAAATGTTATGCAAATAGAGAGCATTCTTATATATATAGCGGTAATAAATAAAGTGTTTATGAAAAAAAATGTTTTTTTAGCTGTATTTTGCAAATATATGTGTGTTACTGCTTTAAAAATGCATCAAATTGCGGCTTCCTAACTCTTTAAGGTTCTAACCTTCATTTGAATTTTTTTGAATATTTTTTATAGGAATTGAACCAAACCGTATCAGCTATATCAATAATATGGAGCCCCCAATCATCAAGAATCCCAATATAAGAAACTTTTTGACAATATTTTGACAGCTTATTAACTTATTTGAAAGTGACAATATTTTGACAATTTCAAGTAAATTTTATTAGCGCGATAATTTTTATTTATTTTTCAAAAAAGGGACCCCCAAGAATCTTTAATAGAGTTCACACAAGACTAGCTATGGCAGTTAATCGAATATATTAATTCCTTTGTTTGTTTTTCTACCGGAATGATTTTACTCTGTCTGTAAATGAACTTGAGGAAATATATATATATATATATATATAGTAACATCTATGTTACTAATCCCACCTGCTCTTCCGGCCTCACATCCGGCTCTGTGTAAACGCAATCTTCGCTTTTTCCGGGTGCAGACTCATACAGAACGACCTCTCGAAGCTTAGGAATTTGATAGAACACTTTCTTAGGCCAATTGGAGGAACAAAATATGGGCATGACGGCTATCATTACATACGGGAACATACCTGCAAAAAAGAGAAAAACACTTATTTCCATTTTTTAAAAAGTATAAACACACAAACAAGGGATCCTTAAAATCATAAATTGAAAAATGGTAACGTACATGAGAGTTTTATTTATATATATATCCCTTACACGCTTCACTATTTTTTATTATTAAAAATACTTTATGATAGTTATAATGTGGTGGACATCTCAGATACATTAATTGCTTGTTTATTAAGGGGACAGGTACGATTTACACAATTTTTTTTTTAATTTAATGATTTTCATAATGTTTTGGGTTACCTGCTATGTGCATGTATGATGTAAAATAGATTTTGTGCTCACAATTTCATAAAAAGATAACCATTTAATTTCTTAAGGGAAAAACTTGAAACTTATGAAGTGATTTTAAAATGCTACTCCTCCTATAAAAATTAACGTACATATATGAAATTCGATTTACAAGTGCATCAAACTATGTATAACAAAAGTTGGTATGGGTTTTGCGATAACATGATTGGTATTCATACAATACTTCTTTTTATGAATGCTTATTGAAAATTCCTTAAAAAATGTACAAGCTCTGAGTTAAATTATTTTTTAAAAGATAAGTATTTTCTTGATTGAAAAATACATGTCAACTTTTGTTCCATGTACTATTAGCAACAAGTAAAAAAAGTTTCCAAATATTAGGCACAATAGAAAAAAAAGCCTTGGCATTTTAAATGAAGACAAACTAGTTATTTTATCTTTCTCTCCGAGATACGTCATTAAAAGTTTTGATTTGCCATTGGGATGTGAATAAAAACAAACGTAAAAGTTATCCCAACTCTGCATTTTTTAAACTTATAGCTTTCAAATTTTGTGAGTTTGCAGAAAATATATAAAAAGTATGTTAGGCTAAAAAATTATATTTGATTTTTTGACCGATTTTTGTCAATTGATCTGATTTTTATCTGTGTCCCCTTCATGTCACAATACAAAGCAGCACGGGCAGTATTGGCAAAGGACCTCAAAATTTTAAATCTTGGTCAAGGGACCAGGACATCACATAGCACCCCACTCTCCAAACTTCCACATCACGCCAAGGGAAGGACTTCGTCAGGTTTAATGTGCACCAGTCTACACGTCGGCCTTTTAGTGGATTGGAACTCAAGACTCAATAAAAACAGCCTTCAAGTAAATTTATTTTTAAAATCAGAATATTTTAAAGTCATATTTTTTGTAGCATATTAGCGTGAAAATACTGACAAATTTTGTCTTTTATTGACTTCACAAAAATTCCATTCCATTTTATATTTAAGATATTCAAAGTTTGATTTTTTAATTTAACTCCTTTTATTTATGAAATTATCATTAATTTACTGTCTAAATTCAAAATACTTAACTACTGGGCAAATCAAATTAGCACCAACAGAGATTAGAGAACGACATGGTTATAAACTCTAAGTTTGTATCTCAACAAGTAATGCATTTTTTAAAACATGGCAATTTTATTGAAAAAAAAATGCTTATTTCTTTTTAAATAAAATTTTATTTTCTTTAAAATATAATTTAAAATTTTCGGTTACAAAGCCTTTACATCAATAAAACAATAATTTTTTCTATTCGAGAAATCTACGCGAGAAAACAATATATTTTCTTTTTATCATCACAAAATCGTCTGAGGAAAGAAAGAATAAATATTATATAAATAGAATATTATTCTCAAAATATATGAAGGACACAACAAGAACGAAACAATGTTTTGCAAACCTAGGAACACATTTACAAAATAAATATCCTTTTAATATCTTTATATGCAAGAAACAAGATATCAATTATTGGCATGGCTAAGAAATTTAGCGCGTTTTTCACATGTTGTATTTTACAATATAATGCAACTAATGAACTTTTTACTAACAAAAAATAGTACTATACTTAAAAATTTTTTAAAAAAAATTTAAAAATTATTAAATTTAAATATGATTCGGCTCATCTAGGGCACAAATGCGACCAAATGCCGAAGACCCGAGGTCAGTCGGTTGCTTATTGGCTGAGAAAAAGGTACGACAAAATATGGAACGGAGACGAAGACGAAGACGAAATTTGCGTCCTAATAGCGCTTTTTTTACACTACGTGAAAAACGCGCCCAAAGGCTTTTTATATAACAGAGAGTGTTGGGAGTAAGAATCTGTTCTTCCTTTTACCTATAAATACTCTGCATAATGGGCATCTCAATTCGAAAATTTATCTATTTATTTTTGAAATAATAGTGCAATACAACATTACTTAAAAATGCAATAAAATGGAAAATATTGATCGAAGTGATTTATCTGAAGCTGTTTGAAATATTATAAAAATACTTTTTCTAATATTATAAAATGCAAAATAATTAATAAGCTATAAAAATGAAATTCAATATATAAAAAGAAATTAAAATAATTTTAACTGAAATAATTAATTTCTGAAAAAAAAACAGATATGAAATGACACATATTTTAGAAGATTTCCGAATTTTAATTTGCTTAAAAAAAGGTAAACTTGAACGAATTCCGAATCATTAAAGTGAAAGCAATTGAATGCAAAATCCGAATTTATTGTTTTTAAAGATATATATATATATATATATATATATATATACATATTCTTCTTTAGAAATATCTTCAAGTTAATTGATTGATTATTTATTTATGTCGGACTTCAAAGCAACACAAGAGTTACTGGAGACGATCAGGAAGTTTTGAACCCCGGTTAAGTGTCGAGGATGAAACCCAATCATCCTAACTTGCCCACCACACAAAAGTAAGAGAGCCTCATGAGATTTAACGTGCATAGACTTCTCTACACGACGGGTCTTCAGTGGCACCAAGGTACGAGGTGTCCCGACTCGACAACGTCAGCCACGAGTCTGTGACCACACACACACACACACACACACACACACACACACACACACACACACACACACACACACACACACACACACACACACACACACACACACACACACACACACACACACACACACACACCACACACACACACACACACACACACACACACACACACACACACACACACCTTGGCAATGGGTAGGTTCATAAAATGTGACTGAACTGAACTCAGTGGCGCAACAGCCCATAAAGGCCAAGGCTTACTGAGCTTATCTCAGTTTACGTGACCTTAAACGCTGGGGTGCATGTGCAGATGTTTCGGTCAAGTTGTCACGGGTCTATTCGGATTTTTCATACTAATATTCCTCTTGGGGAAAAATAGGTCTTTAAAATTTAATTTATTGAAAGTCTTCCTTTGAAAAAGAAGACGTGAGTATGTAAATTAAGACGTGTATAAAGATTAAACTTTAGAGTTTCAAATAGAGAGAGGTTTGACTGGTACGGCTAGCAGTAATTAATTATTCTCGAAGTGAGGCGTGGATACTTCGTAGCTGATTATTGTAATATTAAAATTGACGATTTGTCAATTAGGAATCCAATTAGATTAGAGCGCTAAGAATTAGAAGGTATTGCCTAGACGTAAGTGATCTGTTATGTAAAGTCTTATCGTATCTCGTCTGCATCGCTATTGTTTTCCATATTTTGTGTTTGGATGTATCTCTTAACTTTGGTTAACAGAAATTGTCTGGTTGTTCGTATCAAAGAATAAATTGAAGTTATATTGACTATAGCTAATTTTCTTTCCGACCTCCGCACATTGAGGGATGAGAGACCTCATTCCTCTTAAAGCGGTCAGTCTGACGCGAAATCCCCCAGTGTTCAGTTACTAAGCAAGTTTGGTACTCATTTGTCGATTCACTGAAGGGATGAAAGGCTGAGTCGACCTTGCCCACCCTGGAATTTGAACCCCGGACCTGTGGTGGGGAAGCGCGATACACTACTACTCAGCTACTGGGTTTCAAGATAAAAAAAACTTTGCGTGTGTAAAATGTGACTGCAAACCTAATTATACTACAAATAAATGTTCTGGTCAAAATGAATTACTATGTTATTCAAAGTATCGCCAAAGTTGTTTTAAAAACCAAGAATAATCGCATTATTATTTTTCCTTGAAAATTTATTTTCTTACAGTTGTAATAATACTTTAAACTATTTAACTGATTCTTCATATTCGACTCTCTTCATTGACATTCTATTAACCTTATTTTTAGGTACGAAAATTAAATAAATGTGATTTTGCTGCAACATTATTGTCAAGATATTTTATTTACAAGCCTTTTGATTATTATGTGAAATTACTTACAACTTTTTGAAACAAGAGTAGAGAAATTTTTTTTAAAATTTGCAGTACCTAATATTACTAAGTTGTTTGTCTTAGTATTAATTTAAGCGTACGAAAATAATGGTGTCGTTTGAGCAAGGGTTTTATTTTCAGTTAGACTGAGGAGGGGGTGGGGTTCCCCCTGTCCATCCAACAGCGGACCAACCCTCATGGTTCAAATTATACAACTGTTCTCATACTCATTGCTCAAATTGTAAAACTGTAATTTACATGTATTATGTCGTTCTATTTATTTGTTCTTTTTTTCACAAAATTCGATCTTGGTACTCCTCTTCAGTTAAATCATTGAAGGTGCATCGTCCAACACTTCATTGATAAAGTCTTCAGCTTTTGATAGAACTGCAGCTTCCTGGAAAGTCGATTATTAGTTTCGTTGATTTTTAATAAGTCTTTGTATGAGACGATTCCTTTCTTCCCTCGCAACGATGAGACCACCGTAGCCTAGTGGGGTAATGGACTCGTGGCTGGCGTGTCATGAGTTCGAGCTTGGCATCGTTGAAGACCCACCGTGCAGAGGGGTTCGATGCACGTTAAATCTGTCGAGGCTCAAAAGTCCTATCGTGGTGTGGTGTGGAAGTTAAAAGAGGGGGTGCCAGCTCAGGTGTCATCATCGTCACTTGACCATGGTCCAAAATGACGAAGTCCGTTGCCAAAAGCCCTCTAGTAGCGGAATAATGCGACGTTAATATTCACTCACGCACGCACCGATTCCAGTCCATGTAATCGTTGCGATATTTTTCTGCGAGTGCTTGCAATAATGTACTATCGCAACAATACTGGCAACATTATAAGAAAAGAAGTCCATGATTGCCATTTCAGGGCGTATGACACATGCGAAAACGGGTTGCCAACTTGGCGAGTTATTTTTAATGTTGGTATTGTTGCAAAGGTATGCAATGCATTTATTACTGCATCACCAAATTTTTTTTATAAAAAAAAGAGAGATACTAAGTATCTAGTAGGTAATGTGGGGAATGAAAAATCTTTCCACACTTTGCATCTGTTTAGTTAATCCTGAGATTATTTAAGTAATTTCCAAGTTACTTAACATTCATACGTAAGTGAGAATAAGCAATTCATACAATCGATTCATAAAGCACATTCACGAGTTTGCTAAAGGAAGTTAAGCTATTAAGCGGTTGCAATTAGTTGTGTTTTAAAAAGTTTTTAAGTACAGTTTTTTTTTTATCTGTAAAAACTAACTAAAATGTAAAATTTCTTAAATAACATATTTTTTCTGTACTTTTTTTTATTCAAAAAGTTTTTCTATTAAAATTAAGAAAATAAAGCAGAAAGACATTTGAAGAGTTAAAAAAAATCATCAAACAATTAAATTATAAAGTTTGTGTTAAATACAGAATGTGTTCATTAGGAAATCAAACAGAGAACGATTCGCAACTTTATTCTTGCAGGGTTATTCATAATCCTGTCTAAGTTTCAGAGCGCTGTAGTAAAAAAATCTAAGGCGAATACAGCAAATATACAAAATTGAAGAAAGCATGCAAACCATGTGAAATTTACATCTTGCGTTGGCGGCGATGCAATGTCAAATCATTATCATTATAGTACAGACCCCCACCACGGGTGACTGCAGTGCCACCCACAAGCGCTAGATTAGGGAAGAACAGATTGACGATTTGAAGTACGGCAATTGTTTTTTTTCGTGCGTTTTTTTTTTTGAGTAAGCTGTTCACCTAGCCTCGTAGAAGACATCGAGCATCTTATGACTAAGTTTCTGAATTCGACCGAGGAAGAATAGTAGCCTGTAGGGATTGAGGATTATCCTTCAAAGGAATCAGTTAACGTGTAGGAGGAAAACAAGCAAATGTGATGCGGATGTGTCATAGCTAGATGCAGGAGGAAACGACGAACCAATGGGACCAATCGCACCCAGCTCGTAACACCACTGCCCGTGATGAAAGGTGGATTGTGTGCATGTCAGTGATGGATTGCACAGCCACATCACGAACTGTAGCACAACTGATTTAGTCTGTTACGCGTCATTCGGTGTCCGCTCGTACCATTCGACGCCGTTTGCAGTAGAGTGGAATGTCCCCAAGGCGTCCATTGCTTCATTTACATTTGACTAGAAACCACATCCGTTTGTGCCGCCATTGGTGAGATGAATGTTTGACATGGACAATGAATAGAACGATATTGTGTTTACTGACGAATCCCACTTCTGCCTGCAACATCACGATGGTCGGATTCGAGTTTGCAAACACTGTGGTGAGAGACAGCTGAACTGTTCCGTTACGCATCGTTACATTGGTTCTACACCCGGTATCATGGTTTGGAGTGGTATTGGATTTCACTGCTACATACGAACGGTACACTGAACAGCCAGTGCTTCATTTCTGAGGTGTTGGAGCCCGTGGTCCTCCCATACATTCAGCGCTTGCCATCAGCCATATTCCAATAGAATAATGCATGACAACACGTGGCACACATTGTTAAAGAGTTCTTCTTTACCCATCATATTGAATTGCTTCCTTGGCCTGCTTGTTCTCTCGGTCTATCTCCAATCTAAAACGTGTGGTCCATGCTTGCACAACGACTGACCCGGGATACACCAACCGCTACTACACGATATCAACTTTGGCAATATGTGGAAGCCGCCTGGACTGCTGTACCGCAAGGATACATCTAAAGCCTCTTTGATTCTATTTTGAGGCGTGTGGCAGTGGTTATAGCCAACAAAGTAGGCTACACCAACTACTGTTTTCATCATCCACCACACGGCATAAAAGGCTGTAATTTTATTCTTTGATCTTTGTACAACATGTTATCTGCCAAATAAATTTCTCTGTGATATCTCTGGTCCTTCTCGGTGTTGCATTTTGTGTGGTCAGCAGTGTATATATATATGAAAATATACAGAGAAGTTTCGTTTCTTTACAAATTTTTCAGGGGTTCTGTATGTAAACCCTTGGTCACATGGCCTACATCAATGTGATAGTTCAGTTCCTGCCAGACACTATTCAAAGTGGTACTATTAGCGTTACTACAGCACGTGTAATCTTTTCCTTGTTATCCGTGTTATGCGAAAACTTGGTTTTTTGTATAAGACCAAAGTTTTCGTACTTTCTTTGCCGTATAATGCAGCAGAACTGTATGAAGGAAAAACGTGTGCTGTCAATAGCGTTGACAGTACCATGTTGAGTAGCGTGAAAGGAACTGGACTATAACATTGATGTAGGTCATATAATCAAGGTTTCACATGTGGATCAAGTGTAAAATTTGTATAAATAAAACTTTTCATTTTTTTTGCTGTATTCTTTTACATGTTCTTTTTTTGCAGTATATTTGTCTTAGTCTATTTTACAACAGCACTTCGAAAATTTTTTTGGGAAGGGGGGGGGGTATGAATAACCTTGTATATATACAGTTGACTCTCCGACTCTCGATAATTGGAGGGACCAATAAAAAAACTTCGAATTATCAAGAGATTATCTAGAGAGTAGAAAAGTATTCCAAAATACACGAAGAGAAATTGTTTTTTTCTAAAACATTTAAATTTGGAACTATGTAATAAAACAACGATTGTTCTTAAGTATAAAATTATTTTAAAGTATTTTTAAAAAGTACATATTATATACAGTATAAATATTTTACAGAATTTAAAAGTCAAGAATACATTTATACACAATCCTACGTATCTCTTCTTCACAAAAGCGGACCATCCTTTCTGAACACATGTGTAGCAAGGTCACGTGTTAAACGAAAGATGTGGATGGCTGACAACAGGAGGGGTTGGTCTTATTGTCCACTTTGAAAACAGTAAAAATGTCTTTTCGCCTGAGGAATCTGAAAACACTAAGAAGGGGTAGCAGACAGATGGCCATCAAAAGGACAGGGGAGACACGGAGAGATAACACAACGCAAACCTTGTAAGCTCTAACCTGTTTGCTTCAGGACTCTACATGATAGTGAGTGTTCGAATTGTCGAGAGTTTTATAAGATAACTTGGAATTATAGCGTTTTGTAGTCTAGCCAGCCAGAGATTTTACCTTGAAATATTGAGTGTACCAAAACGTGTTGTTTTAGTTCGAAATGTTAAGAGCTTCTAGGGACTGAACATATACTTTGAATCATCGAAAGGTTCGTATTATCGAAGGTTTGAATTATAGAGAGTCGACTGTATAAAGAAAAATTTTTACATTTAAAAAGTGAAACTTCCTTTAAAAACTTCGAAAGATTTTTATAAATATCAAAATAAACAATTTTAGAAAATTTAGATTTTCAATTAGTGTATTGTTTTAACTATATAAATAAAAAATAATTTCAGAAAAATTTAAAAAAAAATCAAATACTTAAAAAAAAAAAATCAGAAGTATGCAATTTTTATCGCAATGTGTAAAAAAGCCTTGAATTAATTTAATTTTATTCGCAGTATAACTTTTCTCTAAGCCTGATTAGGAGGTAAATAATTTTAATATATTATATTTACTTTATAATGGATTTAATATTATATTTAAAATGGGTTTTAAATTTCTATTTTCTTACTTTTGTGAATAATAGAAGCCAAAGTTATTTCACAGACGGCTTTTATTCTTGCAAATATTCAAATGATTCAAAAGTCTACCAGATGAATAATAATATCACAAAAAATACTCAAAAACTAAATACTTATTAAGTTATTAAGTCGATTTCGCATCGTAATTCTTTTCTCTGACTTAACTAACATATTTAGAATAATTACAAAAGATTCCAACCTAAGCACTATAACTTTACCAGCAAACGATTATATATCAGCGAATAAATTAAGTAATCAGATAAATTAGAGCCAATTAAAAATTCGAAGAAAAGAAATTTAAATAGGACTAAATATTTTACAATACGAAACAAATTTATCATTTAAATCTTGCTATCTTTTAATCAACGAATATAAAAGACAGAGAGAACTTGAATTTAAGTGTGATTTTTCACAAAAGAAATTGTAGTATTTATTATTAATATACTACAAAAGTTTTAAATAAATGGAGTTAGTGTACAAGTAAAAAAATTGTAATAGCACACACCTATGGCGAACATTCTAGAGTTCATGAGATTAAACAAGCCACAAAAGAGGAAAGCGTAAGGTCTGCTGAATTCCATCAACATGAAGAAACCAACCGTTAAGTCCAGAAGAAAGCCACCCAAATGCACTACGAAATATGTGATCTGATCGCCTGACAGCAGGAATCTATTGGAAAGAATTGATAGAAAGTATTGTAATAAACTGCAGGTTTAGTTTAACATTTTGCATTTTGCAACGAAATTACCAAATCCAATTATTAGCAATAAAACACTAATTAATTCCACGGTGGAACAATTTTTTTATACATGATGGGTTTTTCTTAGATTATGGAAGCCAGTCTTGCGTAAAATAATTTTTAATATTTAATTTAAAATGAGGTCACTTAAAATAAATATGACTAAAATTTAAAAACAGGAATTCAAATAAATTATTTCATATGTTTCATTAAATAAATTTTATAATGAATCATTACGCAAATTTATATGAATTCATTTAAACTTTTTCGTTTCAAAATATTTTGAGTTCCAAATATGAAGCATGAAAACGAAGGGAAAAAATTAATCAACTTATGAGATTAAAGATACCTTTTTGGAAGTTTAATTTTTTTTTAATATTGATTACATTTACTTCTCCAAATTATTATATTATTTGTAAATATTTGTCTAATTATTTCTATAATAGACCGACTGTTTTTAAAAAAATGGAGAAAATATGTATTTATCTTTTCTTCAATTTTATTATAAAGCAGTGGCAATGAGATAAAGTAGCATTTTGGAAACAGAATATTACTAGACTAAAAGTATAAATCAAGTATTTTTGATTTCACTACATTTGAAAAAATATAAATAAACATGTCTTTGTATCTTGTCGATATTTATAAACAATAATTATGACAGTATTCAACTCATATAAATCACAAATTTTTGACATTTTTAATGATGATTCTAAAATTTCTATCTATCTTCCGACTTTGAATCAATGTAAAAAATCAATCATATGTAAGAGAATCTAAATCATATGTATCTTAGTTCTGGATATGTAGATTGTTGTTATTACTACAACATACTAGGGTATTTAGGTTATATATTGTTAGAAGCTATTCTTAGTCTTACAAATACATTTTCCATATAATGGTTTCTCTTTCTTTTTTAACCCAGTAATACAGATAATTATAAAGGAAAGTTGGAAGGCTCTTTAAAACAATGTTTAAGGTATACGACTACCCTAAAATTGTAAATTTTACCAAAATTGATAGATGTTTTTATGATTTTACTTTATATGCCATCTTATTAGCTTTATAAAAATACTAAGTTTATTATTTTTCGTTCACTAGAACAAAAACCATAAGTGTTTTAATAAAAGCGGATGCCATTACTGTAAGCAAGATGTCATATTTTAAAACGCATTTTACTTGAAATGTGTTTTTTTGAAAATGCTCAAATGAGGGGACAGCGATTGCTCAAAAAGTTTTGAAAATAATGAACTGAAATTTTTTGTGTATGTTTTGTATAATATAGTAGAAGTGTTTTAACCTTTTCAGATTTATCAATCACTGTTTTATTACAAAATTTACAGTACATTTTGTTAATATAATTACTGTTTTTGAAAGCATTTTCATATAATAACTAAGATAAAGTGTTCTAGTTTTTGTAAAAATTAAAATATCTCTAAACCTGAAGGTCATTTCAAAAATGAATAACATAGCAACACATCAGAATTGAAAAATTGAAAATTTGTTCATAAACTTTTGGTACAGAATGGGCCTCGTGTATGTTATTTTTTGTAAATTTTTAACACCCTTTTATAAGTTTCACTTGTATGTAACGGAATCTTTGAGCTCACTTTTTACCCACTTCAAAAAGTCAGATTAATTCGAAATTTTGTTCACTTGCCCAGGACCGATGACAATACAATAATTTAATCATGTTATTCAATTGTCCTAATCAGGATTACTGATTTCCCATTTTCAGATCCCATTCCTCATCTGGCATCTAATTTTAGATCCCATTTCCAGATTTGGCGACTAATTCCAGTTTGGCGACTAAAAGATTACGTTACAACTTAGTTCGATTTACTATATAAAAGGATGTTTCTTAGTTTTTTTAAACTATAATTTATTAGCAATTTTTTTCCATTTTAGTAATAATAATTTTTTCCTCTTCTTAATTTTAGAATATGTGTCTTAAAATGTACTAAGCAAATCAAAAACCACAAAAAATACCCCATATCTCCATTTTTTTTAAAAAAAAGATTTTGTCACCAGTAGTTGGATGCCTTAACCTTACATATTAGTCCAAATCCTGCAATTTTTATTTCTGTGACCATTTTTTTTTATTTTGCCTTGTACAATCTTGTTATATTTCTGTGTATATTATTAAGATTTAGTTTAGATTTAAGGCAATTTGCTATACAATTTCTGATTTTATATATATCCATGTGTATATAGGCATGTCCAACCATTCAATCTTAGTTCCTAAGACTAAGAGTTTGTGTTTATACTACTATGGTTATCTTATTATGACCTTTACTATCTTGTTATATTTCTATTCATTGTTTAGCTTTATTTTATTTATGGCAATTTAATGTATGATTACATTACCTGAATCCATCAAAGACCCAATGATACCCCAGCTTTTCCATAGAATATCCTCCTATCCAATCTAAATTGGTCTTCTTCAAGCCAGCGATGAAATACACTAAAAATATCTGAAAGATAAATCATTAAATTACAATTAAACATTTTTTAAGCTTAATAAATATTTTAAATTTTTCTGTTTTTGTCAAGCCAATTTGAATTCAAATAAAAGTTTTGTGTAATTTCGTTCCAAATTTGTGCAAACATTGTTCATCTGATATTGACATTACTTTCCCGTAATACTTCCTACAAGTAATACAGTTCGATTGAGGGCTTATGCAATTAGTTATTTTATTTTTTATTGGTTTTTGTAAAGATTAATATAGCAAAATCCTACAGCACTTCAATAAATGAATATTCTATTTTCTTAAAAGTAATGTATGGCAGCAGAGGTATAGTTTCTCGTTTTAATCCTGTGAGTACAGATAAACAAAATAAGTACTAAGAATCAAACCTAGTAAAGTGAGGTAAAATGACGTCACAATATTGCTGATAGAAATCTCTACTGTGTGAAAAAATATATTAAGTAAAAAAAATAACCTTAATTAAAATTTTTTATAATTATTTTATTTATTCAATTTAGCAATTAAAAGAAATGTCGCAGAACCCTTTCTAGTGACAGTTTGTTAAGCTTCATTCCACAATAATTAAAATTTTTGTGTTTTGCAAGTCTGAATAATATTAAATTTCACAAAAATAGATGTTTACACTCACATAACTTAATTTCCACTTTTTGCTAATTTGCTTTTGGTTAATTTGCTTCGAAAGTCTTAAAAGAAAAATGTCCAACACATCTTGAAAGTTATGAAGCCAAAACGAAAGAAAGAAAGATCCAAAGCTTATTTAGATAAAAATTATTGGTCATCACAAATTCAATAAAAATTAAGCAATAAATAATTATTTTTCTTCAATTAAAACTACGAGTAATTCCAAATATTTAAATCAATAATAGTAATTAAGTAATAATAAGTACAAAAAAAAGTCATGCCAATTTTTGAAAAATTTAAATTTTGAATTGAAATATTTTATGGCTATATACATAATTAACTAAAACTATTTAATTTTTGATAAAAAAAAGTACATAAAAAATGGCTTGAACGCGTCTTTATTTATATGTTGGAAATAAATATAGAACAAGCATTTTTGTTTAAGTAATATCTTCTGGAGTCACAAATATTTATTATATTAAATCTATTAAATATAAAACCAATATTACAGAAATAAAAAGAAAACTTTTACTATGGAAATTTATCAATACCTGTCCTCTTAGAAGAGCATAATTCCACAAAGGAACGTGTTTGTGTTTATATTTTGAATTCTTTCGTCCATCCAGAGACCTTTAAGACAAAAGAAATAAAAAAATACGAGACTTAATAATAATTTAATTTTGTATGAAATGCGATTAATAATTATAGAAGTCCAAAAAGTTAACAGATCAATATAAATTTTATTTTACTTACAAGGATATTAGTCTAAATGTATTTTAAAGTCATGCAAACTCATTTTATTTAATTTAATATTTCAGATTCTTTTGCAGTCATCACAAAATTTATTTCCAGCTTATTGTTGAAAATTAGACATTTAGATTTCACCAATCAACTTATTAAAACACCATTCGTCGAAGTTTACTAAGTTTAAAAATACAGTTGTAATTTAACATGGAATATATGTATTATACCGTCGATCAATTTCGCTAAGTCAAAAAATATTGCCAAATGCTGCCCCGTTTTTTTTGTTGTGTTCGGTTTCCGCTATTGGCTGCATAGGGCGGCATTTGGCGACGTCTTTTGATTTGACAGAATTGGTCGATAGTATAATACGTAAGTACCGTTAACTGCAAATATTTCTCTCTTCATATTTATTAATATGAAAATTCGTACTTTCATGTATTAATGCATCAATTTTCGAATCTATCTTTGAAGATGCCGTACTTATTTGCTTATATCTGTTTAATTGGTTCGAATAATGTTTTGCTTTAGTATTTTCTGCTAAGTATTTGATAAGTATTCAAGTCCAGAGGAAAGGCGATTCATACATATGTATATATATATATGCGAATTGTTATTATTCAGTTATTAAAACAAGATAACCTCAAATATTTAGCCTCAGAATCGAGATACAATTAGAAGTTTATACAACATAATGGTAATAATTGTGTCTCTAGTTTTTTATTCTTGAAGATAATTTATTAATCAACTAGAAAAAATAATCTCCCGATACAGGAATTAACTGTTATTTTATCCAAATTATTTGCAATAATTGACGATTTTCACTACATGAAATGAAGATTATTAAATTTGGTGAAAGAAAAAAAAGGATATTACAGTAACCAGAATAAAAAAAAAGAATAAATATCTCAAGTAAATTTAATTTCCTCCAAACAATTTGAGCAAAATCAAATTCATATCTGCTACAACTTCTAGCAAAAATGATTTAAATGCAATACCGCCACACATGTATCAACCTGACATTTTAAAAGCACAAAATTGAATGAGGTTATTAAGTTCAAAAGGATTTTAGATACATTTTAAAAAAATTCTTTTTTGAAAAAGGTTCTTAATTTTTTCATTATATTTTCCCCCTCTCAAATTAGGATTAATCAACCACTGTTAAAATCATTAAATGCAATTCATTTAATTTGATGATTAAAAAATTACATAGTGTGAGATGATATTCTATTGCAGTGTTTTCAAGCAGATTGAAAATTTCATTATTAATGTAAATAAAGATTCAAGTATTTTCTAGAATACATAATACATGTGCCAACAGATGCATTTTCAGCTTTATTTGAACGGTATACTTCTAGAACAATTTTTTATACACTTTTAAGTTTAAAATAAGTATTATTTATAAACTAGTATTTGTATTTTGTATGAGCTATTTTAAAGTCTAAGTTCTTGAAACGTTTTGTGAATTTCATGACATTTTTACTTCAGTCTCAAAGCATTATAAAGAAGATTCAATAACTTGAAAGGTATTCTTATTTAAGAAGTTTTTATCTTAATTTCTGGAGCAATATATATTAAAAATTTTTGATTTATATAGAACTTCAAATGATACACATTTAACTCTTTTTTTATTACATGGTGTATTTATTCCTCAAGAAATTGTGTAAAAAAACCACGTGCAAAAACAAATACGATTTGTATTGTAACAGGAGGATGTGTTCCAGGCTCTCTAAAAACCCTGTAAGATGAGCTAAAGAATTGTATTTAATTCATAACAATTTGTAAAAAAGAAGTAATATTAACTCATTTTCATCCGGTATAATGACGTTTAGAGTTTCTTAAAACATTTTGAGGTATTAGAGGTGCCAGGTCAGGTGTCGTCCTCGTCACTTGACCAAGGTTCAAAATTACGAGGTCCGTCGCCAAAAGCCCTCGTGTAGCTGAACAGTGCGACGTTAATATTCACTTACTCACTCAATCCGATGGGGAAATTCTAACTGTTAAAAGAAAAATGATTAATTATTTCGTTTGAGTCTTTGGCAATGATAATACTTGTTCCAGTTTAGTTTTATTCAATCGATTGCAGTAGGCAACATTATATTCTGATTTTATAATGTTGTTTCAGTCGTTGAAATAGTAACTAGATGTTACGTGATTTAGTTTGTTAATATAGAATTATTGAAGGAATTTTGCAATCTCTATTTTAAATTAAACAACACGGACTTTGGAATAAGGAAATGTATTTTCTTGAACCTGTTATTTCAAATCCATGTAAAACAGTGCTTCTTAAACTTTCAATGCTTGCGGCCCAATATTTAATGATAGTTTTTATCGCGTCTCCCCTCCATACATGAACAATGTATTGAACTCAATGATACTATACTTTGAAGCAAAAGCTGCAATACGACTTTAGCCTCTTAAGTGTCACTTGCGTATATAAATGTCTCGCTCAGTCAAAGCATTGATTACCTCTGGCGTATATATACGTCTTTCCAAAGTACGATCTTTTCTGTGCTCTGCTATCCATAAAATAATTCCGAAGGCTTTGGAATGCAATAACCTTGATAGAGTTTGAGAAGGATTTACTTATGTCAGAGAATTTGTGCATTTATTCCTTTCTCTCTTCCCCCAATACGTCACATACGCGTGCCTGCGTGGAAAACGGTGGCATTGGGGAGCAAATCGCGTAACTTAAAATCGCCAGTAAAGGGATTAATTATAAACTTACAAATTATCAAGATAAGTGTTAATTTTTGCATATAGTTTTATATATGTGGCAACCCCATGGGATCCCAGGTAATTATTAAGCTTGTTCTTAACTTAGTATTGTTAGATTAATTGTAAAATACCTTGTTCAGTACTGATACATTTATAAGTATATTATCTCAGTGTAAATGTGTAGTTTATTTTTTATTATGTCCGAATGTATTTTTATATTGTTTACTTTCAGTAAATTAATAATTTTTTAAAAGAATCTTTTGTTTCGACTTTTCAATATGCTCGCGCCTTCTTCGTAAAGTTATCACGCGCCTCTAGGGGGGCGGCGCTCCACAGTTAGAGAAACGCTGATGTAAAAAGAGTTATGTGTATTTGAATTTTAAGTATAAGAAGATTTTTTCTACAAAGTACAACACACATCCATTTCTTATAAACTTATGTATGGTATAATATCAGGATATGGGGTATAACTTACCAGCATCTGTTAGCTCCACTGACCATAAGTTGTGTTCCAATCAAGCCGAATAGGTAGGAGTGATTATTCCAATGAGATTTGTCCAGAAAAAATATATACCAATAAGAAACAAGAAAGCACAGACAACTCAATCGATATCTGTATCCTAACATGATTCCTGTGGCTCCTGTGAAAGAAACACTTTGTTACTGACAATTTCAATCAACGTGTAATGATTTTTTCTTTTAAAATGCACAGAATGTTCACATTTTTTCATTTCTTGTTTAGTAGAACAAATTATTAAAGTCTTCATTAATGAAAAGGAGAAATTAGTTTTCCCAAAAAGTCTCTATTGGTGTTCCGTAAGTATGGTATCTTTTTGTTTTAAATATCTTTAATTTCATTTATTTTTACTAGTGATAAACATTAATAAAAATAATTATAAAAATTATTAAAATTTGGTCAATTTATAATATTTTACCACATTATGTTATCTATATTTCATTTCTTAAACTTTTACTATACAATAGATATATATTTATAATTGATGTAAAAAAAATCAAACAATTTTGCTTAAAAATAAAAAATCTGTTTTTTTTTTAAAAATAAGTGTTTTTTCTCCTCGTTTTATCGGTTGAACTTCCAGAATTTTTTCTACTATCATTTTCCGTACAGTTTTCTTACGCCACTCAAGGAAATCTCTTCATGCAGTATTTTCTCTGTCTCTACAATGTTAAAAGGGATTTAATTTAAAGAGTATTAAGAAATTGACTAATCATACAATCACTATTTTTATAGGCAGTTATTGCCTTATTATTATCATTTTAATAAAAGCATTTTTTTTTCAAAATTCGTTTCGAGAAAAATTTTTAAACAATGAAAAGCAATATACAAGGGGTGATCAAATGAAAAGGTACGAAACGACATAAAAATGAAACAGTTAAATATTTGCATATTCCGCCAAGGGAGAATGTAGCGAGACATCTCGGGATGGTCATTGGAGACTCTGACTGGGATCGGATCATGCGCGGGTACCCGCATGCGCAGGAGAGAGCAAAGGCTCTTATAAAAAGCGGCGTCAAAATGATGCGAGCACAGAATTACTCGAGCACAGAAAAAGCATTAACTCCGATGTGTACTGTGAGACACTCCGACGCCTACGCAGGTCCATCAAGAACAAAAGACAGGGGCTGCTCACGGAGGGTGTGGTTCTGTTCCATGATAACGCGCGTCCACACGTCTCCAGAGTCACACAAATGGAGCTGGACAAGTTCCAATGGGAGACGTTGGACCATCCGTCCTACAGTCCGGACATGTCACCCTGCGATTTCCATGTGTTTGGTCCACTGAAGAAACACCTGAAAGGAAAGCGCTTCAACTCGGACGACGTACTCAAGGACACTGTGAAGGACTGGGTCTCGTCACAGCCACAGGAATTCTGGGAACAAGGAATCCTGCGGCTTGTTCATCAGTGGGATCGTTGTGCTGAGGCCTATGGTGTATATTTTGAATAAAGTCTATATTTGTACCCACCGTGTCGTTTCGTACCTTTTCATTTGATCACCCCTTGTACATTTTAATACTAAGTTTTTTGGAATAAATTATTTGACAAAAAAATTTTTTTTACTAAAATATTTGTTTAAATGGTATTAATATACGCTAAGTTCTAAGATGAGAGGAAGTTTCAAAAATGTTTCTCTTGAGTTGTAATTAACTCTTCTGAGAGACAGCAATTTAAATCAAACATTTTACCTTTCAACAATGAATACTAGCATTACGAATTGGATTGCCAAGATTCTTGGAATTTAATTGCAATAAGGATTCAAACTGCAGTAGAAGCTAGATCCATAGTTTACTTTCCAATAAAAATTGAAAAATCAATTTTTTCACTGATTTTTGTGAAGTAACCCCAAGTCTGAATTATTTTTGATTGAAACACTTTCTCTCTTTGCAACGAGTGTTTTTCTTTTAACAGAATCAAAGAACATTGTTATGAATGCATTTAAAAAAATAAACACATTATACGAAATATTGATGAAATAACAATCCCCCCTCCGCCCCAAATACTAATTACTACTTGATTTTGAAATCAACAATTAAAGGATAAATGCATAAAAATAGCACACGTTAGCAAAAATAACTCATCAGTTCACTCATCGGGTTTCATTAGTTTTCCACTTACCTAAGAGCATGAGCAAATAAATCATGATCATCCATTCCAGTGATAATGGCTTCAGGAAATTGAAGAAAGGGAATCGGCATTCCGCGGGGTTCCCCCACCTGCTGTCCGCAGACGACAATCCTCGCTCGTGGTGCACATCTATTATCATCAACACACCTGAAACAATTTCGAATCCAACCATTATTCATCTCGGTAATTGAGAAAAAAAGTTAGTGTCACAACAGGCTTGCATATTTTGAGGTTCATAGAGATTTGTTTTATAATTCTTGGGATTATGATTTTGGCTGAAGAACAGTTGAAGATATACGAACACATACTATAGCACTTTTAAGCCATTAAACTAGTTATAAATATTCATTTTAATTATCTATTAATTAGGATTTATCTATTGTCAATAAAATCTGTTTCTCATGAGTTAGCGGTCATTTTGCTATAACTGTGTAATGTTGTTGACCATTGTTTCTGCGTTGTATAGTTTACCCAAAAGTAGACACGTTTTTTGTAAAAATGTAAACATTTATAGTCGAATGAACTTTAAAAAAAATGGAATGGAGAGTGCTCAATCGAAATAGTAAGATAAGAAAGGGAAGCAAATGAAAAAAGAGTATGGAGAATGGAAGTGCTTTGACCATTTAATGCTTTTTAAGAATTGTTTTTCAATAAAAACAGATGCACATACAGTCGGACCCGGATTTGACGAATTTTTTCTTTTCCTCGATTAAAATGGAAGCACTATTTAACGAATAATAAACTCCGAATTAAATTTTTTTATTAATTTGGGGAAAAAATTGGTTTTCTTTTCAAATGACATCCATTTTGCCCGGAACAGAAAAGGACTTTATTCTAAGTTGCAAATTTCGACAGCGAAGGGTGCAGCTCATTATTAAATTTTTTATATGTGTAACCTATCGCGTGAATTTCGAATAGAACTCAACTCCACAACACAGGGGATATATTAAGAGATTTCATCATTTGCTCTCTTTCTTGAGAGAAGTGTGGTTTTTTATACGTATGGTTTTGCAGAAAATTTGATTTTTGAAAATTTGTTAAGCATGGCAAATTGTAGGAAGCAAATGCGTAGCAATTTTTATGCAGCAATTGATAATAAAACTCCTATCAAAACTATTACCTTCTTTTATTCTTCAAACTGCTTGGAAACTGTGAAAAAATACTTCATGCAGCAGGATGTAAAAAACGCAATGTACTTTTCTCTGCATAAAATCGGGGGAAAAAAAACGCTTTCGAGTAGAGGATCAAACAAATTTTCAGACATCTACTAGTCATTATTTTGAAATTTCCTATTAGCTGGTGAGCAATAATTCGCTAATAGTATTTTTAGCAGCTGAATGAAAATTGTTTAATTTCTAACTATGAATATTTTTTTATTTAGTTGCTTAGTATAGAATTTCCAATATTTTGGGTACAAAAAAATTTGTATTTTTTTGGATCCGATATTAGGAATAACTCCGATAAAACGAATAAAATATTCGGTCCGGATGAATTTGTTAAATCGGGGTCGGAATGCATTTTTATTTCTACATTTTTTCGATCAAAGTTGTTCGCATCTTTATTTTAGTAAATAGCTGTAATATATATATAGTAAATTCATGTAGTAAATAGCTGTCGAGCCGCAAGTTCATTCGTCAGGTTGGTAGAAGGGGAAAAGAGGTGGAAGGCCCTTGACCACCCCAGGGTGTCCTCCCTCAAAATTGGGGTGGAACCGAGCCAAATCGTACTGTCACCTGTTTGGTGTTCAAAGCTACGGATAACGACAAGCATACTTATAGCCCTTTGCCATGATGAATTTCATTGGCATTGATCTGGCCTTTGCCTTTGCCGATCAGGTGGTAAGCAGCAGCAACAACAGACCCAGAGGTGTTTTAGAAAGAGGATACACCGCACTTCACAGTACACAAAGGTTGACTTCTAGTGGTTGAAATTTAAATCCTATCAACTGTAAATTGTGATTAGTATTGGAGTCAAATGTGTGTGCCAAAAATGGTACTCCAATTTGAACTGTCTTAAACATCAAGCGAAGAAAGCAAGAATGGAAATTTCCATAAATGTAGAACGTGCCTTGATGGATGAAGGGTCGCAGAGACTTAAAGCCCTTGTGAAGTTAAAGGGTGATCAATTTGAATAAAAGTTGTAGTATATTAAAGATAAATTAAAGAAATTTAGCTTCAAATTTTATTTCAAATTTTTTTATTTTAATTCTACAGCGACGCCTCCTTTTACAAGTCCCTAAAAAAAAAAAAAAAAAAAAGACAGGAATAAAAGTCTTTAACGACTGGACCGAATAGGGATTAGTTTTGTCCCAGTCGTCTAAGGCATGAACTTCGGACCCGAACGTAGCCAGTTCAAACCGCACTACCCCCAATCGTACTGGGTCATCCTCCCCTCCTTCACCAACAGCTTGTCTCCGAAGTGGTGACACAGGAATTGAACTCTAGATGGCAGCATAGCCTAAAGATACTGATTGATCATGCATTCATTCCAAGAGAGTTTAAGATATTCTCAATAAATCATGACTAGTGATTCAAAAACGACGACTGCGCACGCGTCAACTAGACCAACCATCTCAACAAGAAATTGCCTGCAAAATCATCAGAAAAACGGTCCAACGACACTTAAACCTACCGGAGATGTATAACACATGCAATAATTGACTGGAAAAACAACAGTCTCTCAGTATCGTTCAGAAAGTCAAACAGGAAAAAAAAACTTTCTTCTCTAGGAAGAAGTTATGCAGCGGCGCCTACTTCTACAACAACAAAGAACAGGAATAAAAGTCCTTAACGACTGGCCGAAAAATGGATTCCTTTAGTCCCAGCCATCTAAAGCAGGGGTGGGCAGACTTTTCCAGGGGGGTGCGGGCTACTTCTAATTTTTGCAAGGGACTGCGGTCCCTCTAATGTCAGTGGCTCACACAAGGGCAGGGGAAGGGCCCACGGGTCCGGTCCCTCCCACATAACCCTTCATTTAACCCCCGATTCATTATAGTCCCATATATATAGTGTGTAAAATGTATTTTGTATTTGATATTAGTAATTTTTTTACTTATTAATCTTAATTATATTTATTCAGTAATTTATTTTTTGCTGTTTTTTGTTCCAGACGATCGATAAAATCAAAAATATATGTTTGGCTGCGTATTGGGGTATGAAACTAGAATGGTAGACCTTCAACCCTCAAACTCCTTCCCTTTAAAAATTCTTCTGTACACTACTGCCCAATGTCGTAGGTGTGGTGAGGTAAGGAAAAGGTTATTATTATAACTTAATATTAAGTACGGAATATGTACTTATATATATAAGTACATATTCCGTACTTAATATTAAGTAACGGCACTAGTATTAGATTAACAATTTCTAACAACAATAATACCGTTAAAAAACAAATTTATAATGATATCAATAATTTTATTACTAAATCTGCAGTTAAATATGGTTTGCCTTTAGAGGCATTTGATGAATTTAAGTATAATATTTTAAAAGACCTGATGAAATTTAACTATCGTTCTAAATCAGTACTTACTTATAAAGATGTAAAACAGAAAATTTATGATTTACAAAAGAATTTTATCATTGTTTACATAGATAAAGTGCCTGGTAATTATGCTATAATTTGTAAATATTTTTATAATAATATGATTAATGAACACTTTTTAAACAATGAATCTTTTAAAAGATTGGACTTGTCAGATAAAGAAATTACTAATCGAATTACTGCTATATATAGAAAATTGGGTGTTTCCATTCATAAGATTAAGTCTCATATATATTTTTAACACCTAAATTTCATAAAAATCCTGTTAAATTTAGAAAAGTAACAAATGGTTTTAAAACTTATATCACTGCTGCAGGTAAAATGCTGCATAATATTATATAAGAATTTATCAATAAGCAATGTAATAAAGCTATAATTAAAAATAGTAAAGAAATTATAGATCTTTTAAAAAATAAAGATCTTTGAAAATCTTTTTAATTCCATTAATATCAATGATATAATTAGGGTAATTTTAGATAATCATAGAAATTATAAACTTAATATAATTTACAAAAAATTAGAACTCTAATAAATTTAGTCTTAAAAGAAAACTACATTAATTTTAATGGTTCTCTGTACAAACAAACCAAAGGTTTGCCTCAAGGTGGCCTGCTAGCAATAGTTTGGCTAATTTATATTTACACTTTTACGAAAATAATTATATTATTAATAATGATTATTACATATTTAAATACATAGATGACCTAATTATTTTTGGTAAAAATAATAATTTTAACCCCATTATTAATTTTTATCCGGAATATTTAAAGCTAATTAAAATTAATAGTAATCCAGTTAAAACTAATTACTTGGATGTATCATTGTGTATTAAGGACTATAAATTACATAGCAATATTTATGATAAAAGAGATGATTTTAACTTTAACATTCTTAAAGTGCCTTACTGGAATTCCAACATTTCTATATCAATTTATAGAAATATTGTTTTCAATTATATTTATCGTAATAACGTATTAGTTAGTGATAAATTTAATATATATTTAAATCTTAATAACTTTATTAAACATTGTATGGAACACAGATACCCTCCTCAATTTATAAAAAGTTACCTAACAGTTAAATAAAAAAAGTTATTAATTGTACAGTTTATAGATAGATGGCGCCTCTAGCGAAGTAAATTAACAATATTATATTTTCTTAAAAATTACTTGTATATGTCTGAGTGGTATTTTTATTTTCTATAAATTTTAAAATAAAATATAGAGTTTTTAAATGTGTATATATAGTATTAATGCTATTTTATCAAAATTTAATAATTTTATGCAGTACTGTTATTGTCCATAGCCGGGGAATATGAGTCACGGGGTAAGTCTTTATCTAATAGTTTAACTTTGATTTTAAATATTTTAGTAATTATTACAGGCTATAATATTATCGTTTTACATTAATAGATTATGGTTTTATCTATAATGATAGTTAAACTTCTCTAGAAAATTTCTTGCTTTCCCTATGGCCCAGAGTATTGGCAAATTCAGGTGAAGGTTGGCTGGCCGAAAAACATTGTTTAAACCGGCATTCATGGTTCCTAAGGCTAGGAGTTTGCTCTAGTATTTCTGTGGTTAAATCTATTCTATCATGACTATAGTTATCTTAGGTATATAACTATTTTTTGTATATTTTTGTAATATATATATATATATATATACCTACAGAACTAAAAAAAGCACTTTTAAAACCGCGTTTAAAGCAAAACACAAGATACAAACTGAATAACAATAGCCCCAAATATAATTATATCAAATGATACATTTATTATGAAACAATTAAAAAAACATTAAAAAAACATCAACTTTTTTTTTATCTAAAGTTAGTTTTGGTAGTTATAGTCAGTAGAAGGCTAAGTCTGCGTACTGTCGGCCAATCTTGAATTTTCTGTATATAATTATTAACTGGTAAAATTTTTAGGCAGTCACGCCAAAATGTCTTCGCGGTCCACAGGTCGATCGCGATCGACGTAATGCCCACCCCGGATCCAAAGAATGCACGGCGTAGCTGCGGACCAGAAGGTCGGTTAGATAAAATATACACCCCTGCCAAGGTTAACAGCTTGCAGCCGAAATACCTTATAATTGTGCCAGAACTTATGGCACAGCTAGGTATTAGATGAGTGTCTAAAATACAGAAAATTCAGTCTTGAAGCTATAAATATTTTTAAAATGCTCTCTGCTTCAATATGCATCTAAATTTAAGGCAATCGTTACTATGTATATAAACTAACATTTATGAATATAAAGATAAAAAAAGAAAGAACACAAACATACCATAAAGCATACGTATAACGGCTAGACCGGAAGGATCACGTGGTCTGTGAAGAAGTCTGGTGAACGACTCAAAAGAACTCAGATCTTCAACACTAATTCCAAGTTCTTTCAGAATTTTATCTCGCACCCAGACGCAGTTTTTGATCCATTTTCTATCAGATTCACTTTTTTCATTTTCCGTGGGAGAATCTAAGTCTGCAAAATAATTAACAATATAAATTTTAATCGGCATAAACCTTTTAAATCTGTACTATAGAAATAAAATAAATTAATAAATTTCGACGTTAATTTTAATGCTGGCATCCAGTCGCATTTAGGCCTATCCCCCCCTTATTTACATATGTAAAAGGCAAAGTGTTTCAAATTTACCTCTTATGTTTTAACGTAAACTACTTTTGGAAAGAGAAAGGTGTATCAACAACGCACTATAAAGCTGTAAGAGAGCTATTGGCAATGAACCCCGTATTTTCGAACCATGGTCAAGTGCCGAGGGCAACACCTGAGCTGAAACCCCACTTTCCAAACTATCACATCACGTTTATGGGAGGACATTGAGCACGCAGCAGATTTAGCATGTATCAATCTCTCTACACATCGGGTCTTCAGTGCCAATAGGGCTCGAACTCATGACACGTCGGTCATGAGTTCGACCTGTTTGAGCTGTGTAATCTGTGGCCGTGGAGCTAGGAGACCACGGCCACAGATTACACAGAAGAGTTTTGGCAGTTTACAACTAAAGAGGAAAGAATGTAAAAGAGACTTTATTTGAATTGGGGTTGCTTTTTTGAAAATACAGTGAAATACGTTTATTGCGAAAATGCTTAAGACGAAATATTGCTTAATATTAAATAATACAACGGTCCTGACAAACTACTATGTATTTTCATTCTTGTTTTCTCTTAAAACGAGCGAAAATCACTTAACACGAAAAGATTTTCCTTTTGGGAATGAAAAAAATATGGAAAACACCAGCTAGATTGGACTGTCCTATTGTACAGAATTGGAAGAATTCATTGCAATAAATGAAAATAAAATGTGTTCAGCCCCAATTACCCCAATTATGGCAGACAAAGACATTTTGGAGTTTGTTCAAAGCTCAAAAAACATCATTGGTGTTATAAATTAAATGTAAAATGAATAGATGTCGCTGCAAGTCATCTGAGTTTCTTAGCTTGTAGAATCAGTTATATAATGTTCTGTGTGTGTGTTGTCTGATAAACCAAAATGTCTAAAAGGATGGACTGAATCATTGGAATTGTATAAAAATATAATAGATATAATCGTCACTGAGAGGGAGAGAGAGACCAATGGAATTAAGGATTTAGGAATTATAACGATTAATGCAGATTCCATCGATGAAAATGAAATGAGTAATGCAGATCTCCTGTTCTCACGTCGTCCGAAATGAGGAACATCATGAAAAGTATGCGCAGCGATTCAGACGCACATTCCAATGCTGAAATGAATAACAAAATGGACGATATCGAACAATTTGTCGAAAATTGAATGCTAAAAAACAATGCAAAGAAAAATATCAGATTATTTTCTAAAAACTCAATAAATAATTTGTTTTTCAAAAAATTTGAAAATTTTGTGTTAAATTTATTTAAGTTCTTTTGAATGTTTTTGTTTCATTGATTTTTATGAAAAAATATATCCATATACATATCGATGTAAATAAAATAAATTCTAATAAATTTAATTTTGTTTATATATATATATATGCAGTATCCTTTAACACGAAAAAATATTTCAGTCCTTTCAGTTTCATGTTAAGTGATTTTCACTGTATTGCAATTCAGATATATTACCACTCTGACGTTGATTGCTGTAGACTGAGTCTGAATTAGGTTTACCATTAACATGGCAATCGAAATAACAATTTACACCTATTATTTATAGTTAATATATTTTGTTCATATCAGATAATATTTTTTCCTTTCAAAGTGAAAGTTACAAAAAGATTTGATGAATGAAAGAAGTTGTCAATTAAGTTGTAATTCGATTCTTTGTAAGACAGGGTGATCCTGATCATTTTAATAGAAATTAATCCTGGAAAATTAATATAAAATAAGAATAATTTGTAGTTTGTCCAACAAAGTAATCCTTCAAATAAAATAATGGAACATTTTATGATTAAACTAAATCGAGCCTTTTGCAAACATTTTTTCAAACCAGGAAGTCTGGGAGCAAAAGACTTTTTGATTCAGACATGAAACAAGGTTAAGGCCTACGCTCGTCTCAAATATCATTCCATGAATTCAATTTAGAACGTAGTCTAGAACGTTCGTATTTGGAAAGGGAGTCCAGACTCCCTAATTCGATTGCATGGGGGGAGGAGTTTTATTTTTCTCCCCCAACGCGTTTTTCTCTTTCCTGCCTACAACTATTCAGGAAATTCGAAAAGAAAGTGAAGTATCAGTGATTAACACGTTCGGTGTCCGATTTCACGACTCAGACACCAAACGATTTCCTTACTTTTTTGTTCTTTAAAAGGAAACGATGTTACGTAAGATAAGCTTAAAGAGCTAAATATGACGTTATCAATGAAAAGTCTGAGTTATTTTTAATGCAAAAAAGACGTGAAGATAGAATTAAATCGTCTGCTATTGATTTTTTTTTTTTTGGATTTTAAGAGTATCAATAGAACAAAATGCAATGCTTATTAAATTTTTTTTTAATATACTAAGAATTTAAACAATAACTTGGAATGAGTTTCTAGATACTTTAAAATACTACTAGGCTGGAAAAATTGCATAATTAATTCGATAATTGTTCAGGGTCATTGAGGAATTCAATTTAACCCTTTATCTACTAATGGTACTTATAAGTACCACTCACTTTAAAATTACATAGAATAACCATTTTTACGAATACTCTGATGATACTTAGCAGGAATATTCTTTTAAATCCCCTCTTCCAAGATATATAGCAACACGGGTTATATGATGATTATTTCATCAGGAAAGGCGAATAGTTTTATAGCAGAAGTAGCGTTTTCAGTTGACATTTTGATCGGATTGCGAAGATTGTCATTTTTGTTCCGATAAAGTAGTTAATGTCAAAAAGTGTTTTGTTTGTGTGTTAATGAAGACTTTAGAAAACGATTTGACTATTTATTTTAAGTGAACAGTGTATATAATTGATTTTATATGTGAATACCTTTGTGGTGCTTATAAGTATCACCAGCACATTGGATGTTAAAGAAAGCGCTTCGTGTTTACTTTTCGTTCGTGTAGTTTATTATTGTTTTTTGTTGTGTTGTAGTTTCATCCCTAAAGTGTTACAGCATTATGCATTTTTGGCATTTGTTTTTAGTTTAACTTATTACTTTGCCTTTTCATTGTTTTAAAAGTTTTCAAAACATTTTGAAATTTGAATCTGAGTTCGCAATTGAATGAAATATTTATTCTTTATTCAAAAATTAACATTTATATTTCTTTGTGTGTAACTGGGATTTCATAATAATAGGAGGTCTTGAAGGTGACACAGTTTATATCTCTTCTTAGAATGTCTGGAAAAAAGAAGCTCAGTCTTCAAGAGGTTTTGAATTTTTTCTAAACTTACCATCTAAAAGCAGTGACGCACTAACTGGTGATTCTTCAGATGAAAAAGTCCCAGCAAATAATCCGCTGGAATTTTCGTCAGATTCTGATATAGACGATCAAGAGACCCAGGATGCATAAGTTCACCTTCAGAAAATATTGTATTTCCTACTCCAGGATACAGTGCTTTAAAAAAACATTCAAGCGAAACCTCACTCAAAATGCATAACATGTAATGTATTTTTTGCGTCGTAATGACAAACCTTCCACCTATCAAGTAATGGTTCCTTCCACCAAATCTGCCGATTTCTGTTACGTAGGAGGAATGAAAGCGAGTTCCTTTTTCTCTCCGGATGCAGACTCTACAAGAATAACTTTTCCTGGTGAATCTCGACTCATCACTGAAAAGAACATGTCCCTATTTTTGTGATGTCCTCGACTGATGTTTTCTGCTCCCCAATATCCTGTCTTTCCTGCTGAATGCAGTCAAAGAGAGACACAAGACTGGACGCCAGGTCCAAAGGACAGTCTCCAAAAGACGGCTGTAGAGTGTTTGCCTGGAAATTCTCCTTCCAGACACAGAAGCAAGATCACGAGTAAGCTGAGGAGCCGTTTTTAGCCTATAGCGTCGTGTGTTTAATGCCAAGTAACGATCTTGTGCAGATGTCGATGCTTTGTGGCGACCTTCACCGATTTTCCTGGTGACAGTACCACTTCTTTGGAATTCATTCCGCAGCCGAGAGACCACTGTCAGGCCACGTGTAACCATCGAGCCACCCCCCCTTGATACTGGCCAGCTTCCAGCCTGACAACGGCTCTCCATCTCAAGGCATCATCTAAACGGTTATCAGAAGTCATTGCAAAAATTCTAACTTGTTTGTTTTAATGAAATATTCACATATATGGAGGCAAAAATCCAATATGCTTAAACGGTCTTAATCCAGTAATTCTGTAAAAACTTAAGTTAAACAACATATTTCCTTAAGCTGAAGGTTGATATTGTACTACCAATTCTTCAAAATATTTAAAATACAAATTATATCAATTTTTCTGTGGGAAATATAAATTTAAGACGAAAGATGTCTTTGTGACGTTAATTTTGGACAGGGTGTAGTAAATACTCATAGCAAATAAAATTGTTTGACTCACAATCTCATAAACCCAGGAAAAAAACCTACTCGTCCAACTGCCGCCTTTTGATTAAATGCGTAATGATGGTGTATGGGGTAGGCCAAGACACGGACAACAGACATGGTATAATAATGCATTTTTGCTACTGTTGCCAGTTGAACTATAGTTCAAAATTCCCATTTTTTTGGAGAACATGTCCGGAAATAACATTTGACGATTAAAATTATTCGGATCATGATTTTATTCAAGTCGAGTCGAGTCGAGAGTGAGAGGAGCACCCCCTCCTCCCAGGCTGAGGTCCTAGGCCCGGGCGTGTTAGTAAAAAAAAACGAAAAATATATGTAGCACTTTGGATGGAGAATTTATCGCAAAAGAGAATACATATAGATGGAAATAGTATAAAGCAGAAGATACTACGATTTTTTTTAGGAATTGCAAATATCAAAGCCATCAACAAGTGGTAAAGTTAAGAATAATTTTTGGATAATTATGAATGACCAATAGAATTTTTTAATATAGAATTCTGTTAGCCAACCATAATTTTCCATAAACTTTCTTAGAATAAATATAATTTCAACCTAAAACCATAAATTCAACCTTAAATTTATTAGTATAGAATCTGATATAGTTTCTTAATTTTAAGATTAAAAGAGAAATTGCATCAGCAGATGAAGAAACTGCTAAAAGCTTTCCAACAAAACTAGTCTAAATAATTGAAAATTGGGTTATGTTTCCAATCAAATTTTCAGTTTTAATGAAATGAGTCTATTCTGGGGGAAAATGCCTACCAGAATTTTCTAGTGATTTTAAAAATGTTAAAGATCTGGATGCTTCTTTAAAATGTAGCAGCACGTCCGGTGGCAAAATTTTAAAGAATTTTTAATCAATTAAAAAGTTTAAACTGTGGTTTTGAGAACAAAATATGATAAAACAAGCCTTACAGTAGTCGCATACTATGTGTATAACATCTGACATGTTATCGTGGTAAATACGCCAATAGTAATTTAAATCCTGAAAAAAAATGAATCGGGTAGGATTGGAAATAATTTTCTATCGAATAATTATATCTTTAATGAAAATTTTCTTGAATTAACACAAGGACTAAGCAATTTTTAATCAAAAATAATTATTTCTTGTTCAATTTGGGGAAGTGCGGAGACAATAGACATATGGTAACTAAAATATGGCACATATGCTTGTGATTTCAAAGCATTTAAAAACCGTTGAAAAATAGCGTCAATAACAGTACCACTGTTAGCTGTCGAAACATTTCGATTTGTGCTCATTCCGAGCTTGAGTTCATCATTCAAAAAGCCATGAGTGGCTCAGCTTCCGGCAAACTGAAGTTAACTTTAAAATCACCGCTCAAAATCATGGGAAGCGAGTGATAGTTTTTTTTAAAAGAGCAGAACCACATTCAGTATATGGTAAAAGTACAAAATGCAAGAAATCTTTAATTTTTTGAACCGTTTGATTCGGAGAAATTAATACGACCACCGAAATAACTGTCCGTATTTTCAAATAAGCATTCTGCCGCACATATGTCCCCAATATCTTGACTAACAATACCCAGTCCACTTGTTTGACGATAAGCAATCTCCATATGGAGTCACAACATATGAGTTGTTCTGTTTGCGATAGATCGCAACACCAGCTGTTCTGTGGCCCGGTCGTTTAAATTGTACGCAGCAATCGAAGTTAGGTATCGAAACACGTTCTACATAATGTAACCCCGTCTCTGCCAACATGACTAACGTACAATTTTGTGAAATAACGTCGAAATCTGTTAGGTGAGCTTTGAGACTTTGACAATTGAGAGTAAGTTTATTCTGGGTGAAGTCTAATAAGACTTGCTGCTATGTGCGAAGTGGATTTAGAGTCAAGCGCAAACAAAACCGACTTTTTGAATTCGAATCTTTTGAAATGCCAAATTTAACAACATAAAAAAGGCTGGCGGCTTGATGGCTAGTAGAGTTGGACCCTGATGCAAGGGCAGCGAAGAGACACCACCAATCGCGCTGATTGGTAAAATCAAATAGCGCGCGCTTCCCCGACTTCCTGTTACATATTTTCGTCCCTTTTCACGAAATCCCTCCTACAAATATCCAGTAACCTAGAGAAAAGATGTTTCACATCAAAAACTGTACTAACATCAAGTGTCATCTACTACAAGTTTAAAAAATTGTATTTGAACTTGTATGGATGAATAGAAAGTATTTTAGTATTGAAAATTAGAACAGGATATATATATATATATATATGTGTGTGTGTGTGTGTAGGGAGAGAGTAGTAGGAATTGAAAAATGTAACGTGATGTGAAGAATTGTTTGGCTGGATATCACAAGAGCTGTATAAAAAACTTAAAAATCATCAAAAGTTCAACTGTCTGTAAAAATTTGAATAAGCCAAGATCTTTCGGATTTTAATTTACGTCGCACCCTGAAGCAACACAAGGGCCATTGGCAACGGACCTCATAATTTTGAACCATGGTCAAGAGACGAGGATGACACTTGAGTTGGCACTTCTCTAGATTTCTACACTGTTGGGCCTCCACAGATTTAATGTGCACCAGTCCCTTCACACGGCGGGCATTCAGAAGCCCTAGTTTTGACAATGCTGACCATGAGTTCCCGACTATGACCTTTTGACTATCGCGGCCACCAATAGCTTTCGGAATGTAGTCCACTAATTGCTTGTCCTTACCGGACAAAAGTCTCTATTAAAGAGCTTTACGGATGTGGATATATCTAATAGCAATAGCGTTTGTGATTCAGGCAGTCACAAACAATTTGCTCGTATTATTGAATGACGACGAATAATTAAAAATTATTTCTATTTTTATTTTTCTATTTTTAGTTTTGGTTTAACATATTTTTTACATATGTTACTAAATTTTAGCCAAATGTTATATACTTATATATTTTAAGTTGCATTGTGCTCAGTAAAATTACTTATGTATATATCATTCATATGAGTATCAGAGATTCTACACTTTTTAGAATGTTTTTCATGTACCGTAAAATCCGGTGTATAACGCGCACCCATACTTTGTAGCTACATTTTTTAATTTTTAGGTATATTCGCCGTATAAAGTGCACTACTTTTTTTTATGAAGGAACCTGAAATGTGTGTAATTGTGCAACGCTATTATATTTTGAAGTCATTTTATTCATGGAATTATCCGAGGAATATGAAAAAAAAAAAAAAATAGAATATTTCTAGGACTACAACCTTTTAAGTCCATTATAGGTATGTCATTTCTTTTAAATAAAAAGCATTCCGATCTATGTAGAAGTCTAATATTTTTTTATGCTTATCTCTTTTTTTATTTTTGAAGCTCTCATTTTTGTATCCGGCGTATAACGCGCACTCTTATTTTTGTGTTATAAGTGCGCGTTATACGCCGAATTTTACGGTATATATACAACTATATATATATATATATATAGTTCTTCATCTTAGTCGGTTTTAGGATAAAATGGGGGTGTATCCTCAATTTTATTATAGGAAATTTCTTACCCCTACTTTACACGAAATATATATACCGTTAAAAAAGAGTTGGGGGGTAGTGACATTTCGTCAGAAAAGGACTTTAAAAATCGCATTGATGGCATATTTAAAGGATATCATAAGTGAAACCAATGGAAATTTTGTACTTATGAATATATAAATTTAAAGGAATTATTTTTGGGGGCAATTAACAATTTTTAAGGTGTTAGGTTCATGATACTAAAATAAGCAATCTTCAAAGAAAATCAAATGTTTTAAATAATTTATGATCAGTAAATAAACTTTAAATGTGTGAATCAGAATTTTTTTGGGGCAAATTTCTTAAGAAATTTGCTTTTAAGGAGATGAACTTCATTAAAATAAATGTAAAAGAAACAATTATTTGATAATTTTTTTTTACACAAATAAACTATTGTATTAGAACTTGACAGAATTTATTACATTCATGTACAGTTTTAGTTAAGAACATTGAAAAGTTAATTAAAAATAATACTGATCTAAGTCGGTACTTATTCAAATCGTGAAGTGTAAGAAATTTTTGAGGTATCTTACTACTTCGGAACCATGATTTGAAAGTGTATGAATGAATGATTTTTTTGGTGTTTAGTATCACTTGAATTAGAATATACATATAAAACTGTTTTAATTCATTTAAATGCAACTTTTTGTCAAAAAACGAAGAAAGAATAACATATTTTCAAACCATTCTCTTTTATATGGAAAATGCTTTTCATATAAAAGAGTAATAATATAATTCTGCTTATATGTACCGTTTTTATTCGAATTTAAGCCGCGCTATTTTTCCAGTATTAATGCCGCTGAAAATCGGATGCGGCTTAGAATCGAAGGCAAAACATTTATTGGATGACAGAAGTTGACTTTCCACCCCTTTCAAAAGGAAAAATGTAGCCATCCATTCTGGCCACTTGTATCGATGACTTATCCCATTCCACTGTTTATCTCCAGTATTCAGTCTATCCTATACATCGTTGTCTGCTCGTATTTCGGATTTTTTTTGTATATATGCTTCCTTCAAAGATATCGGTAATAGCATCCTGTTCATTATGACGCAAGTATGAAAAGGGAAGCATTTGAAAATTTGACTGATTTTGTGATGGATCTATACGCGACCTTCAACTAACTCCTTTTAGGAAATCTTTTGGGTCAGTAATTTTAACCAACTTTCTTCTAAAAGAAGAAAACGTGATATGCAAATTAAGTTCAATATAGTATATTTCATTATTTGCGTGTTTGAGAGTGAGTGAATTGTGAGTAGATGAGAAGTGAAATTAATAATGAATATTTAGCGAAGTGGCAGTGAAGTGAGTACGTAAACAAAGAGTAGAGAAGCCAGAAGTTTAGATAACAAGAAAGTGATACGATTAGCTAACCAGAAGTGTTAATGTCAACTTGAATGAAATAGAAGACTCCATGAGTTTAGGTTAGTGTGATCTTAAATTAAGTCGATGCTTAGAAGGTTAAACTAATAGTGCGGTCATTAAATACGTAAGCTCTGTGTAAAGTGATATAAAAGGAGTGTGTGTGAGAGAGAGAGAAGAGCCGTAGTATTGAACATATTCTCCTCAAACGCGAAACTCGTCTCCCTCTTGCTCTATTACTGATTTGAACTATCTTATTTAGAATGTTACTTGTGTCTCTCTCTCTGAGTTGATTATAGTGATAAATAAAATAATTGGAATTCATCACATGTTGTATGATCTTTTAGTTCCTTCCACAACTTTAGCTGGGTCACAGGGTAAAAGGGATGTAAACGCGTTTCAATTTTACCGAAAATTTAACACCATCAAGAAAGCATACGTCGATGGCGTGAACAAAAGGATATAGTTTTAGCTTCAAATGTTCAAAAGTCTTTAATAATTCTTTTACATTCTTTTTTTATACTTTCTTTTGAAAAAATTTTGCGTAAAAAATGCATTGGATGGCACGGAAGACGACATCGTGTGGGAAAATGGCGACGTCGACACCCATTCCGAAGTCAGTGGTGACAATGAGAGTTACGAATCTTTTTCAAAACACGATACTGACGGTTAGAGTAATTATAGATTCATGTATGTATTTGAAAGTTTTTAATACTAGTAAAACAAATTAATTATTAACTTCTCATTATTTCTCATTAAATTTTCTTAAAATTTTTTAAGTTTCAGATATTGATGAATTTTTTACACTATTTTTTATATTTACTCAGAATTGCGGGTGCGGCTAAGAGTCGATGGCGGCTTAGATTCGAGTAAATACGATAGTTCTGTACAGATCCTGTTTAGTTTTTTAAACTGTATAGTTTAAAAGTAAATTTATTTACATTTTAATACATCAGGGTATAGAAATTTTAACAAGAAACATCGGTTAATATTTTAATTGACAGTGACTTTGAAAATAATGTGATTTTTTTAAAAAAAAAAACTCTTGTTCAGGCTTTGTAGAGAAGTCTTAGTTATGTATAAGCAAATTATTATTACTAAAGTAGCTTTCGCCGTAAAGCTACTATAGTAATAATAAAGAAGAAATGTGTCATTTTTGCCAGTAATTTTACTGAATTAATATTCTTAAAACAATTTTATGCGTTTATTTGAATTCAAAAGTGATTTTAAAGCATAAAAAATTTGCTTATTTACATGGTTTTTTTTCTCAAATCACGGTCCCGAACGCAACCAAATATTTTAATACATGAAAACTGATTTGAATGAATTTTTTGAGCATCTGATTGTGAGTTTATCCTCAATAAAACTAATATTTTTTTCTACATGAAAGAATAAATTTAGAAAACAGATGCCAAAGATGTTTATATTCACTCTAGAGTCTTTAGAAAGTAAAATCTTAAATTTATTGTAAAAGACAACAGTATTTTTTAATTTCTTCTGTTATGGGAAATGAGTGGTAGTTATTAAATAATTGCTTTATCACAAATAAATTATAAATAATAAGTTCTATCTTATTACCTAAGCCTTCACTGAATCTTTATTACATTAAGAAGCTAATCTTTTTACTAGTTATAAATAAGTCACATGTTTTTTTTCAATATATAATTTTCTTCAAATATTACTCCTGTTTCAAATATTATTTGATTGTGTTTTTCAAAATTGTTTTACATGCATTTATAGTTAATTATCTTGTCTGAAATATTTACTTCGCATTTTTGCTTATCAAATTTTAAATGCAGTTGGTTTTTTAAATTTTAGAAACTGCAGCATTTTTTTTATTGCATGCAGTTATAATTTTCTGAGTAATTTTGCAGTAAACATTGAAACACTTTAACATATGTTTCTTCAGTAATTATTATTATCATTGATATCCTATCTGTAATAATAATTTTTAACATAATACAACATAAACTGCAGAAAAATAATATGCTAATCTACTAATAAAGAGCTTAATATATTATATAAAGGTGAGAAAACATTTTACTTAATACGCTTCAAGCAGTCAATTAAAAAAGTGTATTTAAACTAATACTATTTAAATGAGTTCAAAGTAATTTAGTACTTAAATAATGAACAATAATTATATTTGTACTCAGAGTTTTATTTAAAAAAACGTTCTGGAACATATTTTGTTCAACCTCTTAAATAAGAAACTCAATATATAATAATAATTATTCAAAAAGCCGTAAAAAACTATATTAGTATTTTGCGAACAACATTTAAATGTTAGTATTGTCAAGAGAGTTTTTGGAAAACAATTCTAATTCTTAAGAAGTATTACTAACACCAGAAACAGTTTCAGCGATATGACACCTTTTTTTCTAAAAAAAAGTTAAAATAAGTAACAATCAATCTAATAATATTTTTTCTATCACACATGAAAATGAACAATACTATATACATTTCCAAAATAAATTGTTTTTAATTATTTTACTATATAACATTTGTAGTATAATTTGATTAATATCAGCAATTTATTTGAAATTTCATAACAGAAATGATTGTCGGTGACTACAATTAATTGTAAGTGTTTTTATTAGCATTATGTTATGTACTTTTGAGCGAAATGAAGTAAAATGATTTAAAAAGACATAAAAAGTGAATTATTTAAAAATGTCCTACTTTTGAGAAACAAAAACTTATATTTTATTTTTCTTTCCTTAAGTTATCTTTAATATTGAATTAAAAAAATTCTTGGTTTTAAGTATTTTTGTAACATAACTCTTTAGGGTTTTACTTCTATTAATCAATATTTGTTAAAACAATTGATATTTGAATAATGCTTTAGATCAGAGTTTCCCAAACTTTTTTGTTCCATAGACCCCTTGCCATGTTTTTCGGTTTGGGGTAAACCCCTGTTTAATTAATATTGAATTTTTACATATTTATCAACTTAAATGTCATTTTGACAGCTGATACTACTACTCCTACTTAAAAAGAATTAAATTTCTAACTGTATTGAAATATAGTGCTTAAAATTTAAAAAGCACATGTTAATTAATTAAATTAAAAGTTAATTAATAAATAAAACTGTCAAATAAAATAACTAAACAACAAACAAATGATTTTAATGGGAGGGATGAATCTCTAGCACTACAATATCAAATTTTCAACATTTGGTATCAATCTTGTCTGATTTAACCTTAAATTTCCTCAGTTAGTGACCATTTTTTTTTGTGAGGTTGGCAACTGCGCTGAAATTCCTTCACACTAGGAAAAGCAATGAAAAACTTCCTCATCATATTCCATAAGTCGTAACAAATAACAGGTTTGAGTTTTTAAAGCCAAAATTGCTGGCATCCGTTTATAAACTGTAAGATCTTCATTAGTGTTTATTGCAGTTCCTATTGTAATGTGACATTTTTTTTCAATATGACCATATGAATTCATTACCTACTGTGGTATTGCCATAGTCAAAGCATTCTCAAACCTGGTTTCAAAATCTGAATAAAAGGCATTTAAATGTTGAACATAGGTTAAAACGTTCTGACAGGTTGTCTGTGACAAATTTGGAAAATTCGGGACCCACAGTATTATACTTCTTTAGCTTAACTCGGGAAAGAAAAGCTGAAATAGTTCTTGCTTTGTTAAAATTTAGGCTGTCACCTTATAAATGCAAATTAACCTCGTTATAAATTTAGTAAATAAATCTGTTAAATAGGTGAAATTTGGTTTCCACTTGTGATTATACATTTTTTATACATAAAATCATGGTCTAGTTTAATGAGAGTCACTATCATAGACCCCCAGTTACACCTCATGGACCCCCAAATTAATTTCTGGCTAAGGTAGACCCCTTGGAGGTCGTCATAGACTCCTAGGGGTCTATATAGACCACTTTGGGAATCACTGCTTTAGATAATAATACTTAATTATGCATTAATAATATTTTTGGGTGTAAAATTTAATTTTAGGCGTCTAAATTAACATTTTTTTTCTTATTTAAGAAAATGTGGGTTATAATAGAATTAATAATAAATGTAATTAGAAATTATTAAAACATATTCTTTTAGAATGACTGAACAAAATTATAAAAAGTAGAGATTTCTAAAATAAGCTTTGAAAAGCATAAATATTTTAAAATTATATTAAAATTCGATTATTTGCAGTTACTTCAAGCATAAATTGTAAAGTTATTTTAAGCATTCAAAAATTATAAATAGTTAATTTATATTAGTTTTTAAATTAAAAGAACAGTCTCCATGAATGTAAACTTTTTTTAAGAATTTAAAATAAAACATATGTTATCATCAACTTAAACTTCTAAGATTAGAATGTAAAGTAGGCTAAAATACAAAGGCTACAAAAGGAAAAAAATAATAATTGTAAATTTAATAATTTCTCTCGAAAAATACAGTTTTGAACATTCGGACATCTTCGGAATCAGAACATCGGCAATAAAAATTAGAAAATGAGCATCTTTTTACTTTTCATTTCTTTTAATAAAAAATGAAGAAATAAAGATCAGAAAAAAGATATTTAATTTGCATCTCTAAGAAATTTGATAATATTAAAAATTAAAAATTCATTTAATGAAACTTTACCTTTTTCTTTCTCGACTGTCATTTTGTTCAGCGACTACTTGTTGCTCAACTTTCAGAATGGGAAGGAATTTTCGAACTTAAGTCCGATATCCCCCCAAAGACAGTCAGAAGGGAGCGAGCCCTCATTCGCTTACATCCAGGAGGTAACCATGACGACGAATGACGAAGGTCAATCGTTATTGGTCCACAATTCTCTTGCGGAGGATTCAGAAGTTTACATTCTGGATTACCATTGATGTTTGATAGCACTGTTGCTGAGACTATTATTGTCACCTGGTTCCATTTCATAGGGCCTCCTTAGCTCTTCCGTGAATCACTCGGAGCAAATAGATGGGATTCATTTTAAATTCAGAAGGGCTTCGGTGATTTGAATATCAAAAGGACGTTGTAGGAGTTGTTTATCATTCTAAAAAGAATAATCCGAATAACTTTTTTTCCTTATAAATAGATATTGTAATGAGTTTCAGTAATCCATTCTATTCAGTTAAAAATTTTTTCAATGGCTTAGTGACTAAAAAGGAAGTTAAAAAAGTACTTGTAAAGAATTTAGTTATTCTGTTGGAAAAAAAAGAGTGAAGAAAAAGATTGTTTTACTGTTGTGTTTCATTTTAAGGTGTTCTACTGTAGTAAAAAAGAAGGAAAGCTGAATAGAGCAGCTTATTTCAAAATTTTAAATGTTTTTCAATTCCTATTATTAGTTCACAATCTCCCTATATCTTGTTCAAATTTTCAATCGTAATAAAATACATTTTAAAGCCCTCAATTGAGCTGAAATTTTATATGCACGATTGTTTTGGATAACAATACGGTAATTTAATTATAATTACTAAAAACCAATTGATTAAAACTAATTATTTAAAGAATTACAGATACACCCACTTTGGCATCATTTTTGATGACTTAGCTACCATTTTAGCCACTTGTGTCAAAACTTTAAAAGGTTTTTTTCTCACATTTTAAAGCGCTCATTTGAGCTAAAATTTTCTATTCACGATTGTTTTAGGTGATAATACGATAATTATAGATAATTAAAATTATTTGACTGAAACTAATTACTTAAATAATTGCAGATACAGTCACATTGGCTTCATTTTTAGCAACGTCGGTCAAAACTTTAAAAGATTTTTTTCCCTCACGTTTTAAAACATTCAGTTGAACTGAAATTTTATATACACGATTGTTTTGGATGACAATACGATACTTTAATGATAAGTAATAAAAATTAATTGCCACTTAATATTTGATTCTGCCATATGTATATACATGTTTATATTAATTGTAATTATTTGATAAAATGTAACTAAAAAAAAATTTGTAGACCTAAGTAGGAATTAACTTTGAAATTTTTTTTATCTTACTTGTGTTGAAAATTATTGTGAATAGGAACTCAATGCTGTAGTTAAATTTACATTGTTATTGGAGACAATTGGAGTGAAAGAAAATATAGGTGTTCTTTCTTTTTCTTTGGATTTTGACAGAGGAATCATTTTCAGGTTATAAAATACAATTATTGCTCCGTCTGTCTCTCTCTCTGTATATAGAGGAAAAGCAACTCACTCACTCATCGTGAAATTTCCAGAACAACGAGGGCTGTTTTTTAAGTAAGGTCCGTTTGTTTTTTAAAAAACAACAACAATATTTTGCTTCAAAAATTTTTATTTTAGGATTGTACATACTTTTGCCTATTTTTCTACATAGTTGCCGAGTTTATTCATGCACTTGTCATACCTTAGAACTAAGTTTTGAAAAGTGCATTAATAAACTCGGCAACTATGTAGAAAAATAGGCAAAAGTGTCTACAATCCTAAAATAAAGGTTTTTGAAACAAAATATTGTTGTTGTTTTTTAAAAAACAAACGGACCTTACTTAAAAAACAGCCCTCGTATTAGGCCTCCCACATGTTCCTTTTGTTCAGTAAAGTTCCACTAAGAATGGTTTTGAAAAAATCAACTCCCATGAAAGTTTTTGGGGGCGTTATAGGCAAAATTTTCCGTTCTTCAAATATTAGATTTGTAGACTACTAGTAATTTAGCAAACCATGGTTTATTATTATTATTATTATTATTGAGTAGAGATATGGGAAGAACGAAGGAATTAAGAACGGGGTTTACAGAGACCGACTCGCAAGGGGGTTGCGGAGGTGTTACAGGCAAAAAAAGTTTCATTTTGGAACACATCCTACAAAAATTAGAAATTTGGCAAACATGTCTTCTTCGTTCAGTAGTGATCTGCTACGAACGTGTTTTGCAGAAATCGGTTCTTAAACGGGAGGGGTGGGACGTAAAAGATTAATATGTTTCCATTTGAGAAATTCCAGTCCTGTTCTTTTTAAACCAGTAGGCAAGGCAGCAAGAATGTCTTTCAATGCAATCGAATGTTTCTATAACTTAAAATAATATACAGTTATGCATTAGCAGGAAGTATCTAGTTAAGCTGTTAGGTAATGGCCAGTTTTATAATAATAACTATATGTATCTCTTAAATTGTATGAATTATTTACTTCATCTTGCATGAAAGTGAACAATATAAACTTAAAAAAATATTGGCTTTTGTGGAAGAAATCGAGAACAAATAATATGTGTAGAGCCCAGTATAGTTTGAATAATGCATTATGAATAATCTCCGTTTATAATAACATAAAGTATATAGAGATGAAATAAGATAAAGCTAAAGAAATAAAAGATTTGCTAGAAAATATACAATAATAATTATAATTTTTTTTAGTTTTGTGATTTGAATCACCTTACTACGATTATAAACAAAAAGAAATCATATTTCTAGAATATCTGGTATGAATTGGTCGCAAAGAAAATTGAAGAATTAAATACCAAATAGTTAGATTAAGATAACTCTTCGACTTAGCGGCATAAAATATAAATAAAAAAATAGTTATTTATTATCTTAAAATGATAGAAAACAAATTTCTTTACTTCTCAATTTTCAATTAAATTTTTTTTGTCTAATACTTAAAATGAGAAAAATGAGCTTTGTATGAACAAAAACGAATTTATAACACAATTTCAAAACATAATTAATAATAAGAAATTTTATTCAGATATTTGTAAGTATTATTAAGTAAATAAAATAAAAAAAATGTTATTTTCATTTGCAATTTTTATTTTTGTTAACATCGCACTGCTAAGCTGCACGAAACTATTGGTGACGGACTTCGCAGTTTTGAACCTCTGTCAAGTGAAGAGGACGAAACCTGTTCTGTAATTCCACTGTCAAAACTTTCACATAATGCCAACGGTGGATTTAGAACATTCATCGTGCATCAGCCCCTCCACATGTGTCTTCAATAGCACCATGACTCGTCTATAGATTCTACAACCGGGGCACCTTCAGATATGAAGAACAATAAAGTTATTTACCATATAATTGCACCAGCAATAAGTAGGTGTTAAATCTTTTCATTTAGTAGAGTTTAGATTTAAAATGAAATTTTGAGTAAACTTGTTTTTGAGAGATATCTCTTACTATTTAGTAAAATTATTGTTCTCCAAAATTGATTAATGAGTTCCGATATTGTAGTTATTAATTTAATCAAGCTATGTGTGGTTCAATATACGAGTATAACTGAATGAATATCGATTTGTTTCAACCTTTATGCAAGGAACAATCAATTAAAAATCAATCTAAAATCCAATTTTGAATAATATATTGTTTAAATTACATCCTGTTCCTTTGTTCTTGCTTACAAAATTTTTTTTTTAGAAATCCTTAAGAAAAAAATCGTTAAGCTCTTTTAGAACCTCTTTAATCTTACTAGGCATGAAAAAGATCTATGAAAACTTGTTTGATTTTTATTCTATGACAAGTGAAAATTACAGGATATACATTTTACCTCCAACACAGTCAAAATTTTAGGAATTTAATTCTTTTTAAAGGGATTATTAAGTTATGATTACAAGAATTTTGCTTTAAAACAGAGTGATTTTTTAAGTTTTACGTTACATGCGAAGAATAAATATGCAAAAAATGTGTCGTTAAGGAATTATTTTTCTTCGGACAAAGCGATAATTTTTCCAGCTATCAGAGGAAATCGAAGTGAAGAAATTTGACGTTAATTAGATAAGATAAATATTGTTACGAATTTTATGTAAAATAGTCTAAATAATTTATATTTGGATGTGTAATACGTTTATATTACTCTATGTTGAATTTATTTTATGTTAAAAATTGTAACATTCAAACTTGGCAATAGAGCCGTTGGCGTCATTTTTGGCGACCAATATGGTGACTTGGAGACCATTTTTATCGAGTTCGGGACCTTATGAATTCTTCTGGAAATTAGTGGAGAAATCCACTAATTTCACGATGTATGATGCAAGTGAATTTTTCTCGAAAGGTCCACGAGGCCCAAAAATTTGGAGTAGCATGCCGAAACTGAGTGAATATTGTTTTGACCAGCGTTAGTAGTCTTGACCGTTGAAAAGTCGACCAGCGATTAGTGATTACTAAGACTGTTCAGTAGAACGAGCGAGTGCTTGCAAATAATTTCTTACATACTTGTATTTTAGACACCGATAGCTGTGTCTGAGCTCCATAGAAGGTGTACAGGCCTTCCGAGATTTATTTCGCGAATATTACTGTTGAATCCTGTATTTCAAGATTGTTTTTCGACAATAGGTTCTCATCGCTGTTAAAAAATGTCTTATTCTTCACGACTGATTGCATAAAATTCTCAAACCCTGATCAACGTAATAATATCATACTCATTAAGAGATTAATTGGATAAAATTAATTTTACATAAAGAATGAACACATTTAGAGTATCCGACTGGTTGCGACAACTTTTTTTTTTTAAATGGAGATATGTGGATTTTTTTGTTGTTTTTAGATTTTTTTAGTACATTTAAAGAAAAATATGCTAAAATTAAGAAGAGAAAAATAAATTATTATTACTAAAATGGGAAAAAATGCGTAAAAATTGACAAAAAATAACATAAACGCGGTCCATTCTGTGCCAAAGATTTATGAACAAATTTTCAATTTTTCTATTCTGATGTATTGCTATGTTGCTCATTGTCAAAATGACCTTCAGGATAAGAGGTATTTTAATTTTTACAAAAAGTAGAGCACTTTATCACAGTTACTATATGAAATTGCTTAAAAAACAGTGATTATAACCACTAAAGGGGCTGTAAATTTTGTAATAAAATAGTGATTGATAAATCTGAAGGTTAAAACACACTTCTACTATTATACAAAATGTACACAAATTTTTTTATTTAATTACGTTCAAAACTTTTTCAGCAATCGCTGAACCCGTTTGATTATTTTCAAAAAACTCCATTTAGAGTAAAACGCGTTTTAAAGTGTGACATCTTGCTTTAAGTGTAATGACATCTGCTTTTACTAAAACACTTGTAGTTTTTGTTCTAGTGAACGGGAAATGATAAACTTGGCATTTTTGTAAAGCTAATAAGATGGCCTATAAAATAAAATCATAAAAAAAATCGCAATTTTAGGGTAGTCGGATATCTGAAATAGATTTGAATTATGTGTTTAACTTCGCTAAACATAAAATATACATTTAATTACTTGCGCCTTTACATAACATATACTTTGATCGAAATCTTTCTAAGTTGGAATTCAAATTAGAAACTGTTCTAGTCCTTTTTGTGTTTTGAAAACATAATGTAAGGGTAAAATCTAACGGTAAAGCAAGTGCATTCATCTTTTTAAGCGAGACATTTTTATTATTTAATGGCAATGATAGCTTTTTTGTTTCTTCATTTATTATTATCACACACACATTGTACTGCATTCTACAGATTCTATTTCCTCCAACTAGCCCATATTCATTTGCGAAAATTAGTTTAAGTAAAAATGGTAGGAATTGCATCTTTCAATCCGGGATTTATTCTGGCAATAGGCGACATAATCGTATTTACCGGCCCAAAATAATTTTTTAATCCAAAAAGTGCCTTAAAATCACTCTGCGTCTTATGGACCGAGAGTGCAACTAAGACTCCATCTGACTCGCAGGGGAAAACAATAATGAATATTTTTTTAAGTGAGACTAGCAAAAAATCTTTTAAAAAGATTTATAAATTAACAATGCAATCGTTGGAAGAGAGGATGGCATTGCAATTTAGCGATGGTGACAGCTAAAGTGAAAATACCGAGTGTACGATTATATATATATATGTGTATGTTATGGCCAAAGCCCGAAGTTCTGCCAGTTCCCGAATTCGCCGGTCAAATCACACATTGGCTGGAGCGTGTGGCCACTGTCCGATGTACTGGAAATGAATAACGTATATGCGACTTCCCGGCCGACCACTTCCTGAAGTGCCCGAACTTCTCCCTGTCCAATGTTCGATGTACTGAATTAAGACTGTTCGGTAGGGACGCTTTCTACAAGCTAGGAACAGAGCATGGTGTTCTCAACCAACTGTACTCCAGAAGTGAGTTTTCCATCTTGCAAGAGAAACTAATTACATTGGCATTCGGGGGCACAGAGGAAAAATCATTACGAACCGTTGCCTCTTCACGATCACTGACCGGCGGTCGAGGCTACACTCGATGCTATTGCACTACCAAGTGCTCAACAAATCGCTGCAGATGTAAAAATAAGCTGCTGTGAAATTCGAAATGTCAGAAAAATTCATTTTGTTGTAACAAGTGATGATACTGATAATTTTCTGTAATAAACAAATTTAGTGGATAATGTGATTATCTTTTTGTTTGTTTTCTCCAAGGGAGAGGAAATTTCATATGAGACCAGGAGGTTTCTGGTACTGTGAAATCCTTACTCACTAAAACCCTTCAGACTACACCCCACCTAGGGCCACCGCACCTTTTTGACCTTTGTTCCGAAGGACGATCCTGGGCGCCTAAGAGGGGCGGATTCGTCGGAAAACTCCTCTGTGGCAGCTATAATGTGATTATCATTAGCATTACGGTATACGGACACCCAAAATTTGCTCATGACCTTTTTCTTCTGACTCTGGCCGATCGCCCCGTGCCATTTCACGAACTGGCTGGCCAAAACCCAAAATCAAGGAAAGATCAGACTTGGCCGGTCATTTTGAGGCTATATTGGCTGTTTCGCGATTTGGCTGGCCAATTCGGGAACTGGCAGACTTTGGGCTTTGGCCGTAACATATACACTAATTTTTGAATGTAACGATTCCGTTTTCGTTCTAAAAAGTTTTTATAATTAAAATAGGTAAAGTTTCGATCATTTTCTGTTCGATCTAAATATTTTGTGTGGAATTTGGCCGGATAAATCAATACATCTCATCGGACGGGTAATACGGTAATCGTATTTCCTCAGATAGTAGCTGGTGACGGCTTTGACTAAGTCGAATATATTGCTTTAAAAGTAATCGCTAGATTCTGAATTAATTCAGTTCCAAATTTACAACAGGATTCTATTAAGGTATAATGGGTGGACTCAAATTTGTTGGCCCTGGTAGCCTAGTGTTCATGGTTATGAAATTTTGGCCGGCGTATCCTAAGTTCAAGCGCTAGTGCTACAGAAGACCCACCCTGTAGAGGGGCTGATGCATGGTAAATTTGTCGGGCCTCAAAGTCTTCCCATTGATGTTTTGTGGAAGTTCGGAAATAGTGTGCCAGCTCAGGTGTTCTACTCTTCACTTGTCCATGATTCAGAATAACGAGGTCCGTTTCCAGTAGCCCTCGTGTTGCTTTATGGAGTAGCGTGAAGTAAATTAAATGACTCAAATTGGAGGTTTACTTTTTTATATCTCACAAGCAGGAATTTTGGGAATCATTGTATTGTAACCAGTGGAAGTATAGTATTTATTAATATCACCACTTTACGCTCTTCTGGTATAGTGGCTAGTGAAGCTGACTGCGGTGACAGCCATAGGACCTGGGTTCGAATCCCGGAGAAGGCATGGATGTCTGCATTGTAAACCTTCATGACTTTAAATTCCTTCTTCCTTTGTGATGTGTGCTTCATGCTTAAGCCCCCGTGTGATACTTTGTGGTGCACGGGGATTTATAAATGTTGTCAATAAAAAAAAATTCATAACTGCCAGATGGCACCACTATATAGTGTTTGTATGATTTTACTTTGGAGGAGGAACGAAAACAACAAGGGAGTGACTCATTAGGCTATTGGAGATCTAGTATGTACCCTGGTATGATCCTTTCGTCATATTCAGGAATCCCGACCAATGTTGTTTTTTTATATGTTGATGCATAGAACATAGAACTGTACATAATTTAGATATTAGAAATATGTCTAGGCACAGGAAATAAAGTATATTAGTCCAGTGATGGATCATTTGTACTTACTGAATGATTTCTGATTCATCACAGCAGTTATAACCCTAAAAAAATAGAGTTATTGAGTTCTTAATTATCTCGGCGAGTGTTTGGATTCGGATATTCTAAGCTAAATTAAATTGAATAATAATATAAGAAAATTGAAATCTGAATTGAATTGAATAAATAAACAAAGCTAGATTTCGTTTGATATATTGTAATTTTTTTTTCTAGTCCTCTATAAATTTCCTATGCGTTAACTTTGCATTGATGTACGTTTAAAGCCCACATTTTATGTAGATAAAAATGTAATTTTATTTCTTGGTCTGAGCAGAGCTATACAGTTGTCCGTCTGGAGTGTCTCATACTATACGTAGTACTATACGCGTCATTGAACTCATAAAGCCTTCTAAATTCTACAGACGAAGTAAGAAACAAATTTGTTGCGAAAAACGGAAACTTTTCATGAACTGGGTATCACAAAACTTTGGAATAGTTGTGGAAAAATATAGTTTTTATTTTCATGCAGCAAGTCGCGATCGAAATTGAGAGAATAAACAAGTTGTGAGCCCTAACAGGAAGGAAATGTGATAAGTAATAGGAACAAGTGTGAAAAGAAAATTTTCTTAGAGCTTTTTTCATTTAAAAGATATACTTTTAAACGAAACACAAAAAATTCAGTTTCTTTTATCTTAAATTGAGTTTATTCTAAGACCCAACTGATATTTTCTATTTTTAATACCTCGTGTTATTTTAGCTTCTGAGTGGATACTTTTAATGAAGTAAATAAGAATGATGCATTAAGTACCGTAGAAAAAAAAACAAATTAAAAGATGTCAGATAAAACTTAAAATTTGCGGAATCAATAATACAAAATCAGTTTTGTAGAATATTTTAGAATAGGCATAATATGAGGGAATTTTACTATTTTTAAGGAATCCGAACACGTCAAAATGAGCAAATTCGGTCAAAACTTATATTTTTGTTTTTTATTTTATTAAATAAAGCTATTTTTTTGGCTTTATAAAATATACTTTTTTTTGTTTCTACGCTACAGAGAGGTCAAGTTACAATCAATTTTATAAAATTAGAAAAACCAGAAGTGAGCCATCATCCCCACATAAGTAAATATTTCAACCAGATTTTACCGAAACATCTAAACTAGAGTGCATTTAAAAAAAATTGTAAAAAAAATAATACTTCGAAAAATATTATTAATTTAACCAAGTAAACATGAAAACTATATAGATGTTTAAAAATCGCCTTTCACTTTCTAAAAAATAGTCATTTTTTCACCATGTATGCATCAAACATAATACATTTTATTAATGTTCAATTTAAAGAGATGCTCATAACAGCCCATGCTAAGAAAAAATTTTACAAAACGTTTGATTTGAGATGAATGAATGTTGTATCCTTTCCTAGAAGATGTATATATCAGTGAAAATTTCTTAATAAGAAACTGAAGGGACTGCAATATTTTTTCGTTAAAAGAATTTCCTGTTAAAGGATATTGAAATAAATAAAACATATATTCACAACAAAATTAAATTTATTAGAGTACATTTTATTTACATTGATGTGTATAAACATATATTTAATAAAAACCAATGAAACAAAACATTCAAATAAGAATTTAAATAAATGTAATACAAAATTTTCAAATTTTTTTGAAAAAACAAAACATTTATTCAGTTTTTGGAAAATAATCTGATATTTTTATTTGCATGTTTTTAGCACCAAATTGTTTGATATTGTCTATTTCGTTATTTATTTCATCATTGAAATGTGCGTTTAAATGACTTTTCATGATGTTCCTCATTTCGCATGACTTGGGAACATGAGCTGTATTATTCATTTCATTTTCATCATCGGAATCTGTATCAATGATATTGTTCGAGCTTTGAGCAAACTCCAAAATGTCTTTGTCTGCCATAATTGGGGCTGTACTCACATAATCATCATCTACTTCAGTGAATATACTTCTTTTAATACACTAGGACAGTCCAATACGTCTGGTGTTTTCCGTATTTTGTTCATTGCGAGAAAGGAATTCTCTTCTTGTTAAGAGGGGAAAAAAATGCATGATGTGATAAAAATGCAATGTATTATTTCGTGTTAACCAATGTTTCATCAAACGTTTTCGCGTTAAACGTGATATACTGTACGTATCTTTTAAGAAAATACCGATATCATACTTTTTTTATATGACGGAATTATTACATATGATGCACTCAAGCCTTTTTTTTATATTTCATGAACTACTTTTGTTCCATTTTATTCGGTTTTAAAACAGCACTGGCTGACCGATTTCCTGAAGATTCTATTGTTTTCCGATTTATTGATTCGAGTCCATTCATTCTTTTATGTCTAATGTAGTATCTATCAATTTAATTTGTTATGATGTGGGGAAAAAACATCGAAAGTTTTTTCAAATAAGTACGCGTTGCAAGACATAGAATTTTTTTCTAACATCACACTTTAAATTACAAATTATTAAATAAAACTAATTCATTTCAAGGAAGTTTGTTAAGCTTTCATGCAGCTGATTTTTGGAGTAAAATACATTTTAAGAAAATAATCCTTTTTATCTTTTTTTACCTAAACGTGAAAAAAAGACATGGATTGTCCACGAAGTAATAAGAACAATCTTAAACTATCATCCACACTCCTAAGTACCACACCACAGCGACAGAAGGATATTGAGCCTAGAAAGATTGTACGTGCATCGGCTTTCCTCTACACAGCGGATTTTAAGTGGCCTTGAGATGCCAGATAGGCTTATTTAAACTGGTGCCGTTGTCATGTTCAATGGAACCAATAAGTCTGAATTGAGTATTGTTTACCGACAAGTCTAGATATAGTCTGCACTGATTCTAGACATGGTTACGCCTGGAGAGAGGAAGGACCATGCAATTTTTTTTTGCCTTCCCTAGTCCGTTAAATATCCCGTTACCCATTACTTCGAAAATGATTGAATCGTTTGAGGCAAATAATGAAGCATGGACGTACCCAGATGTATATCTTCCACGGAGGTTCTGTAAGTTTCTGAGATATGAGGGCGAGTTGTTGAATCCCCTATTTAGACTGCTTAGAGGTGCTGGTGGCCAATAGTTTTTGTTAATGGAGGACAATGATCTGCCCCATCGAGAATATGTGGTGTCAGAATACTTTCAAACAGAAAGTATTCCTCGAATGGACTGGCTACTTTATTTATATGACTTAAATCCGATTGAGTATGTGCGAATTGCCTTAAAGCGTCGAATTTCAGTTCACCAAATTTCTCTCCAAAATCTCTAAGAGCTTAAAAGTGTACTCTTAAAAGAGTGGTATGCAATTTCCCAAGACTTAAACAAAATTTTAAGAAAAGTTTATGGAATCAAGTTGAGAGTTATGTAAATCTGTCCGAGGTGAACCATACATTATATTAAAGAAAAAAAATTCTCGTAAAAGATTATTTATAATTCTTTCATCATTTTTTCGATTTCCATAAGTTTGTTTTAACTTCAATATTCTGCAAATAATTAACTAGCAAGCATTGTAATTTATGTGAATTTTTGCTTTTGTACAAATTTCTGTCGAAAATTTTTCATTAAGTATCAGTTACGTTTTGAGGCCCAGTGGCCGAGTGTTAGCGTATTGTGATTTCACACCACAGGTCAGGGATTTTGTCCTAGGGATGAGCAAGGTCGACTCAGACTTTCATCTATTCAGTGGGTCCATAAATGAGTACTAAGCTTGCTTGGGGACTAAACACTGGGGGTTTCGCTTTAGACTGACCACCTGATCGGGACATATGCTCATGCACCTCAGCACCCAATGGTCACTTATACTGAGAGGGGCACAGTAGGCCTTGACTAGGGTTTCTGATTTCTGGATTTTCCATTCTCGGGAATGTCCGGGAAATCCCGGGAATGTAATTGTCGTTCCCGAGATTCCCGGTAATACATCAAAATTTCAAAAAAATTAAAAGCAAGTTAAATAAAATCAATAATAATTATATAAAATAAGCATACAGAAAAATTACAAAATTAATTCTTATTTATATACTGAGCTAAAAAGTACAAAAAATATATAATAAATTGATTATTCATTTTTGAGAAATAGGATTTCAGAAAGCATAAGAAATTTATACTTTTATCACTCAGGCATGGAAAAAATGTTACAGCTAAAGATTTTGTAAATTAAAAATCTTAGGGAAAAAAATTCACATTTGAAAAATAATTACTAAAATTAATGTTCATTTACTGACTCACATGACTTTGAAAATTACCCAGTCAAAGTTGAATCAATTATTTCTCTTATGTTGCTACTAAGAGACTAATATTAATATGTACTTGAAAACTCCCTTGCTGCTGAAGTGCCGATTATGTACGTTAAAACTATTAATTATTGTATTTAAGATATTTTATTTTTTATAACCGATTTCTTATTCATGGAATTGCTGTATGATTATTACATAAACAAAAATAAACATTAATATAAGAATCTCACACGGAAGTTAAGTTGAGAAAAATAATAATAGGAAAAAAAATTGCGCGATTGCTTATAAAAATATTCACCCCAAACAGTTTGTGGGTTAATTCCCTTCTTCAAATTGCTGATTCAATTAAATAGCTCATAATAAAGACAAGTATCTGAAAAAATTTAAAAAAAAGATTAAATAAATAATATAGTTTCAAGTATTAGTACTTACATTTACCACATAAATCTAGATCTTGGAACTTCGATCACATAGTTCTGGTTAGCAACAAAATGCGATTGCTTTAAAAAAGCAATATTTCTTGTTAACGAAGCTCGATACACAAATAAACAGGACTTAATTTGGACAAATACTCCTTCCCGTGGCTAGCTGGAAAAATTCTCACCCCAAAGTTCTATTACACTCTTACCCCACAGTTGCGGAAACGAACATTCCTTCGTCCAGAAGTTCGGGGTGAACAATCGTAAATTGCCACAGTAGGGTCAGTTAACGATGTCCGAGATTGAAATCTAACGTCAAGTCAGAAATAGCTACCTCATAGATAATTCAAGCCCTGTGTAATTCCCGGGAAATCCCGGGAACGAAATATAATTCCCGGGAATAGAAAAAGTATAGAAATCTTATGATTTCCCGGGAAAGAAACCCTAGCCTTGACCCCTGTGGGCTTTTGCGCCACTGTTTAGTTTAGTTTATCAGTTACGTTTTACTTCCGCCATTATTCGTTAACTTTGGTGACCAGTGCATACTATTGGGTTGGCACGAAAGTAAATTCGTTTTTTTTTAGCATGACATTTTTCTGCACAAAAAAATTAACTTTAATCTGTCAAATATCTTTCATTCTGTTCAACTACCTGATGCCACTTTTTAAAATAATTTCATGAATGCTTTCTCTTTGAGTTTCTGGTCCTTATCAGTAAAGCGTCATCGTTATCATTAAAACTGTAAACATTAAAGAATTTTGAAAAATTCAAAATAAGTGATAATTAGATGATACAAGGTCGGGGGAATATGGAGGATACGACATCACTTTCCAACAAGTTTCAATAATTTCGTACTTCTTACTGTAGGTTATGTTAAAGATGCATTCAGTCTGAATGTTATCTTTTTCGATTAAAGTTATTGTTGACGATTTATTTTTCATCCTTGATCTTGCACTATTTTTTTGTTGACAGATAAAAAATAATTCCCGTGCACCACAAGTATCGCACAGGTCTTACAGAAGTAAGTAAAACAAACAAAATAAGATAAATAAAATAAAAAGAAAATAACTAAACAAAAGTTACGAAATAATGAAATTACAAAGACCAAAATACACCTCAAAACAAAACAAATACGTAACAAAACCAATACAATGAAGTTACAAAAATAGAGAAAGGAAAAATTTATAAAAAATACAAAAGATACAAAAAAAAAAAGAGTGAAGGAAGCCTTACTTGAAACAAGTTGAAAAAAAATTAGGAATCCAGTTTTTATTTCAAAAGCATGCAGTTTGTGTGTGGGTGGCCTTTAAGGTATTTTCTCTCTTTCCTAAAAAAGATAAAATGCTCCACACTTGCTTCCCATCAGCAGTACAGTCACAAAGTTTAGAAGGACGCGGGTTAAATCCATTGCGGTACACTTTAAAATTACCATGAGGAGTTCCGCAAGTTTATAGTTTGTAAAAAAGTAATCACACACACACACACACACACACACACACACACACACACACACACACACACACAACACACACACACACACACACACACACACACACACACACACACACACAACACACACACACACACACACGAAGGTCTTTGTGAAATGGCTGGAAAAAGATTTCTTTGTCAGAAAAGAGTGAGCTGATTTCGTGTATTGAGCATTCCAAAGAGAGACAACGTTTTCTTTAGTCTTTTTCTTTTAGAACGATTTCGGTATTCTAACTGAAGTATCAATCCTCGCTTGGTTGAGTATTTTGCCAAGAAATCAACCCTTTCGTTTCCAAAAATTAAACACGAACAAAGTAAAAAAAAAAAAAACACTAGGATAGTTGAGTCCTTAAGAACTTTAGGATTCTTTCGAATTTTCACAAGAATATTATTGCGAGATGAAATAATCTTGCACCAATCGATTATCATTATATTAAAATTTACGAAACTTTTCAATGGTAAAAATTTTAGTAATAATGATGACCTAAAATAGCAGTAGGTTGAGCTTTTTGCTGATACGGACCGGAATCTCTATAAGCTCATAAACAAGAAGTTGCCAGAAAAATGGCAACATGTAATAAAACGGAATGGAAAATATTTGACTGATTAAAGCTTAATTTCAGTATAGAAAATTTTTACACTAAAAAACCGAAATTACTTTCTTGTCAATCCAATATTAAAGTGATATTTTCTTATTTTTTTACGACTTAAAATACGGGATACATATACAAATAGAATTATGGAAATATTTTTCAGTAAAGGACAGATTTTTTGCTATTTTATTTTATGATTGGAAAAAATCAATAAATAAAAAAACCTAGCAGCATTGACAAACGTTTTATTTTCTTTGAGAGATAAAAAAAATTTAAGTACATGCTTTATTTTTTCAAGAGAAAATAAATTCTTTCGTATTAGTGTGGGACGTGCATTTTTCTTCTTACTTTTATTGAGCATGTTATTAAACAAGCACCTCTTTTCATTTTGTCCCAAGCTTTTAGAATGAATCTTATAATCGCATGAAAGCATGGGAGGAAAATTAAAACTGCGCTGTCTTTTAAATTGCTTTTAGTTTTTGTTTATGTTTAAAGCTGAAGATTTAATGCGCTTTAAAATTACAGATGCAACTCCAATCTCTAAAGGATATTTTAACCCTCTGGAAAAGTTAGAAGATATTTCATTAAAAGAGTTGGTGTTTCTTAAATGTAATTTTCTAGACTTTTACTTTCACAATGTTTGTTCAATAGTTAAAGAAGTGGGTGTAAATAATTCTAAGACTATTCCTTAAACCTATGTGTGTAGGAGGAAAGAAAACTCTTTTACATCTAGTAAATACATTCAATATACTAAAGGAATTCTTAAAACTGAATTGGAATAAATATCAGTTACAGCAAAACAAAAGCTATAAAGTAGCAAGGCTGTATAAGATACAGTAATTAATTGGCAAACTTACGACTAAGATTGCTAAAATTAAAATAGTTTAAGGCTTCCACCTCTCTCTTCACTTGTCTTATATCACAGAGCTGAAATAAAATTTGGAATTGATAATGCAATTAGAAATAATGTAAAATGTTTTTTAAAGTTCTAAAATTAACTTATAATCAATTTGAATCTCTGTATTAAAAAAGTATGAAAAATTTATCTATTTAATCTTAGAAATTAACCGACACAAAGAAAATTACAGTATTTGAGAAAATTTATTATAAATATATTTTTTATTGTTATAAGCAACATATTACTCGTAGAAAATTCGAAAACAACTTAAATTTTAAACAAAAATTTGTTTAGAGAGGAAGTTTATAGAGAGAGAGAGAGAGAAATCCTAATTAAAAACTGACAAACTCAAATAATTAACAAAGCAAATTAATTGGTAGTGGCATCTATAGTTTATTAAAACAAATGAATAGGTATTGAAATGTAAATTAATTCAAACCAACATTAAACTTATTATAAATGCCTGACTTAAAAATTTATTAGAGTAATCATTAAATATTTAATATTATTAATTTCATTCAAAATTCATTAACTGGTTTATAACTACATCACAAAAAATAGTTAAATACTATTTTCTGGTATGTTAATGCATGAATATTATTCATCCAGAATAAGATTTTAGTACAATTTAAATTAAATGTACTACTTTTATCACAAATATTGCTGTTTATTTTTATCCTTGTAAGTAAAGTTTTATATATATATATTTGGACTTCATTGATTATTATTAGTTTTAACAAGGTTTAAGTACAATATAAAATAATCTTAAGTACAAACACATTATTTTTACCAAAATTGTCTAAGTTATCAATAAGGTGATTTTAATAAAAAATGTAGAAGTAAAATTACTGAAGCTATTGCTGGCAGATTCACCTTGTAGTAAGATTTTAATTTGTGTTCATATATATTACCATAAAACTAATATAATTTTCTTTAAGAACAAATTTAATGAAAGTGTTTTAGACTTTATAATACTGTTTAAATGATAATTATTATAGATGTATAAGAGAATATTTATTACATACTGGCCTCTGAAAGTTAAGGTACAATAACTTTTTCGAAGCTCGCCACTAAAAAAAATGGCAGCTATAGTAAATTTCATTGTTTATGTGAATGATAATCATGCAATTTTAACAAAACACATGTGAGAAAAATGATAGTCATAAATTTAATTTTAAAGAAACGAACATTTATTGGAAATAAGAGAAAATGTGCAAAATGCAACTTACGTAGCTTGGTGTGTACGTTATGCGTATGATTGATCTTCGACAACTGTTGGTAATTTCGTTGACAATATCGGGTTGTGTTTGGAAATGTCGTACTCGATTCATTTAGGGACAGGCATTGGAATGGATGGAAAAGGACTTGTCAGAAGCTGATGCTGTTAGAGGGTCTCAAATCGGTCCCCAGTGTGATCCAATGACTGTAGGATCAATTGGAATCTAAAGACTTTATCTAGAAGGACATGTTCCAGGTCAACCACGAGTTACAACACCTGCCAAAGACTGTTTTCCAGGTCTTTCAGGCTGAATGAGAAGAAGCGCTACGACGCCTC
>BMAO01022789.1:0-18728 GCA_019973975.1 Trichonephila clavata
AAAGCCTGGATAATACCCGGAATAAATGACTTCGAAGCATAACAGCATTGCATACGTACATTCCAGGTTCCCTCGTTAAAAAAAAAAAAAACGAGTCTTTTTTACAGTAGTCGCATATGATGTGTAACATCTGATTTGTTATCATGGTAAATACGCAATAGTGACTTTAATCCTGAAAGAGAATCGGTTATGACTGAAAATAATGTTCTATCGAATAATTATATCTTTAATGAAAATTTTATTTAATTAACACAAGGAGTTATACAGTTTTTTATCAAAAATATTTATTATTGTTCAATTTGGGGAAGAGCGGAGACAATAGATTTATGAAAACTAAAGTATGACACATATACTTGTGATTTCAAAGTATTTAAAAGTCCTTGAAAAACGGCGTCAATAACAGTACCACTGTTAGTTGTCGAAACATTTCGATTAGTGTTCATTTCGAGCTTGAGTTCATCTTTCAGAAAAGGGCAAACTGAAGTTAACGCTAAAATCACCACTCAAAATCATAGGAAGCGAGTGATAGTTTTTTTTTTAAAAAAGAGCAGAACCACCTTCGGTATACGGTATGAGTATCTGTAATTTTTTTAACTGTTTGTTTCGGAGAAATGTATGCGACCACCAAAATGACAAGACTTGCTTGTATGTGCGGTAGGCGGGCGTCTTGATTGCTACTACAGTTGGACCCCCAGACGAGGGTAGCGAAGAGACACCGTCACGCGCATGCTTAAAATTAGAAATATTAGAGAAAATCAAAAATACCCGTTTACTTAATTAGTTTTTTTTAATCGACAAATCTTTTTTAAACCACAATTAAAAATATTATATTGACACAGGTATTAACTCAAAGTATGAAAATGATAAGCACTTAAATATTTATTCAAATAATTCCATATTACTTACTCCTATTTTTTTAAGAATGATGAGCTTTGTCAGACGCTAAACAAGAAATATAATTGTTAATATATATATATATATATATAGTTTACACATATATAAATATATCCTCAGATTTCACACTAACGAGCCCTGAGACTTTTAACATTTGAGCGTAAGTATCCCAACTTTATTCTGGATGAAGTCTGATAAGACTTGCTGGTATGCGCGGTAGGCGGGCGTCTTAATTGCTAGTAGAGTTGGACCCCGAGACGAGGCTAGCGAAGAGACACCCCAAGGCGCTGAATTGGTCCTATAAACAGCCTTCCTGTTACGCATTTCCGTCCTTTTCACGAAATCACTCCAACAAATATCCAGCAACCGAGAGTAAAGATGTTACACATCAAAAAGGGATGCACGCGCGTTATACGGCGAATATACTTAAATATTAAAAAATGCTGCTTGAAAGTACAGGTGCGTGTTATACGCCGGATTTTGTGGTATTTTCTGTTACACACAATTATTTTACCAATCCAGAGACCGAATGAAACGCAACACATTCGGGAGAAACTTGTTTAGATGAAGCTTGGATACGTTTACCGTCAGCGAATGAGTAATGAGATTTTTTTAAACAAGAAATTGACCTTCGTCTGTGTGGCAGACGGGTTCGCAGCAACGTTATAAAAACAAGCGAAAAAGAATTACATTGTGACGTCTGTGATAATATGTACTGCTTGAGTTTATTTGCTGAATGGAGAGATACCTAAATACTTGTCATCCATGAAAAATTTCAAGCCAACAAATTGTTTATTGCAAGGTCTTCCTTTCAACTGCGCTAAAAAAAAAGTATTGTTTATTTTTTTCATTAAAATTTTTTAACTCATTTGTATTAAATTAGAATCAAATGATTGATTTTCTAGTCTGTTTTTGGAATTTTAGCAATTTTTTCTTTATTTTTAATAATGGGGTTTTTTTCCTCTGAAAATGAAAAAATAGTTCTAAAATTTTCTGAATTTTATTCCTTGTTTTTTTGAAAATTTTAAATGAAAGAATTGTTATTGATTGATTTAATACAATTTAGTCAAAACATATGATTTAATATCTTATGATTTATGAAATAATATGTGAAAATATATATATTTAAACAGATATCAATTTATGATACTTTTCTTCGATAGTAAAACTTATTTCTGGTAGAATGTAGAATATATAATCCTAAATATTTAAAAAATAGTAAATAAACCGAAATAATATTAAAGTAAATTATAAATTTCATCCTGATAAATAATGGTCTCAAATAAAATCAAAGTTTGCTTTTAAAAATACATTTTTTTAAATCTGATTTTTTTTAAAACTTCTTTCCAACCTTTAATTTATACTAAATAATTATCCGCATTTTGTTAGAGATAGTAATATTTGTATACCTTATTGTAGTGAATATACTGCTGCGTGTGTGTGGTGTTATAACATAATAATTTTCTTCTGGAGTCCTGGAATTGTCTTTTCTTGGATTTATTGGTAACAATAACTTTCAACAATAAACTTAACAATCTTTAACAATTAAACCATTACATTAATTAGACTGAAACTAAAGAGAATTCTAATATTCAAGATAAAAATCCTAGTAAACAACGGCACCTGGACACCGAAGCCAAGAAAAAGAGTCCGATTTAAAATACACGAGTAGACAACGGCATGCCTAGTTGAAGCTGGGATTTTGATTTGGAGCACCTAGCCCGTTAGGCTTTTATCTCCTGTCTTGAGTGGTGAATTTAATGATTGAATTTTAACTTGCCCATGTTAAATATTAAGAAAGAAATTATTTAAGTAAAAGTATTTAAGGAAAAATAAGAGTTTACATTTAAATGATACATAGAAGTTACGAGCTTTCCTAGATACTATGAGAGATCTGGTGATTAATAATTAACTTGCAGTTCTCTCGGCCAATAGGAGCCTTGGGAGTAGGTCTTCCCACCCAATGGGGTAGCAGCTAATCGTGGCTTGTAGTGAGTGTGAGAAGTGTGTGAGTTGAGTCTAAGAGTTCTCCCTTCCAGCGCGTGGAGAGAGAGCAACCTGATTGGTTGTTGCGATAATGTGTTGGCTTTGGTCCTGTGTAAGTAGTTGAAAAAAATAAAGTTAAGAGAATAACAAAGGAAATTAAATGGTAGTATGAATTAATTTAAAAGGATGTTTCAGGATCTGTGTGTGTTTGGTGTTGGCGTGTACTTCTCAATTTTTGTATCCAGGGGTTATCTGAAGTGTCAATTTTGGTAAAAAAAAATTTTTCGGCAGTTTTTGCATGAACTACCGGATAGTTTTAAAATTAATGCACGTTGAGGTCAGCATTTCTCATGTACCAATCAGCACGGAGAATCTGCCTCAGAGTTTTGTTCTGTAGTATTTCTAATAGTTTAATGTGTTCTTTAGCTGCGAAACCCCAAACTAGGCAGGCATATGTTATAATTGGTCTTAGAAGTAAACAGTAAATAAGTAATTTGTTAGATCTGCTTATTGAGATCTTTTATGCATTAATGGGAAGCCCAGTGGCTGAATGGTTAGTGCATCGCGCTTCCACACCACAGGTCCGAGGTTCAAACCCCGGGCTGGGCAAGGTTGACTCAGCCTTTCATCCCATCAGTGGGTCAATAAAATGAGAACCAAGCTTACTTGGGGACCAAACACTGGGGGTTTTGCTTCAGGCTGACCACCTGATCGGAACATCTGCTCATGCACCCAGCAACCAATGGTCACGTATACTGAGATGGGCACAGTAGGCTTTGACCCGCATGGGCTGTTGCGCCACTGAGTTTGAGTATGCATTAATGGGGTCAACAAGATGGCTTTTTTTAATAAAGTTGCCTCGTATGTGTGTTACATGTTGTTTGAAAGTGAGTCTTTTATCTAATGTAACACCAAGATATTAGTGTGCTGAGACCAAGGGATTTGTTCGTTATGTAAGAAATTTTAGGTTGATTGATGTTGAATCTCTAGTGAAGAGGACTGCCTCTGTTTTTACAATATTAAGAGCAATTTTACATCTGGAGAACCAGTCCTCTTGCCCTAGGAGGTGTCTGTTGAGTGCTCTGGCAATGAGAATAGTTCTTTCTGAGTCGCCAAAATTGCGGTGTCATCTGCGTATGTACACAAAGTTGTGTTGTCGTGAATCGGAATGTCATTCACATAGATATTAAATAAGAATGGGGAGATTAAAGTCCCCTGTGCTACCCCTGCCTCCGTGGGTCTAGGGGTGGAGAGGGTAAAGTTGATTCTAACTGAAAAATCTATGTTAGTAAGGTAGGAAAAGATTAGTTTTATCATTTTTTGGGGGGGGGGAGTCGTAATGAATTAGTTTGTAGATAAGTCCTTCGTGCCAGACGCGATCGAAGGCTTTTTGGATGTCTAGGAAAACCGCACCAGTCGATTTTTTATTTTGAAATCCTGACTTTACCGTCTCTACCACTGGTAAGAGTTGGTGGGAGGTCGATAAGCCGGGTCGGAAACCGTGCTGCTCGGGATGAACAGGTTCCTCAGGTTGGCGTGCTCGTATAGTCTTTTCAGTATATTTTCAGTAACTTTACTGAGGATAGGAAGTAATGCAATGGGCCGGTAGCTGACTGCCTGGGTCGGATCTTTACCGGGCTTAAGGATTTGTATGACTGCTGCGGTTTTCCAGAGACGAGGAAAGTAGCCGAGTTTAAGAATGTTATCAATGATATTAGGTAATTCAAAGATAGGCAGCAGTGGGAGGTGTTTTAACATTTTATTTGTGATTTTGTCCTTACCCACTGCTTTTTTAATGCTAGTTTTGTTAATAAAATCAATAATTTCGCTCGGAAGTGGGTGGGGGGAATGTTAGTAAAGTTATTAACATTTTCTAGATAGGTGTGAATGACATGTGTTATTGCCCTATCCGTGTCATTGGAAATATTGTTTAATTTAAATTGATCTTGAAGTGAGTCAGCTATGATCTCACACTTGTCTGTGTCGCTATATGCAATTTGGCTTGGTCTTTAAGGGATGGTATCGGGGGGGGGGAGGTGCTTGCTTCCTGAAATCTCGGGAGGCTTTCCATAGGGTGCCGTCTTCGGATTCAAGGCAAGCTAGCGATTCATCCCATTGTTTTTGTGTAAATTTCTTGACGATGCTTTTAATTTTCTTTTGTAGCCTATTTAAAGTGTTTTTGTCAGCAGGGCTTCTCGTGTAGTGCCAGATCTCTCTGGCTCTGTTACGTTCTTTGAACAGCTCTTTGAGGTCCCTGCTTATGTAGAAAGTGTCATTTTTTTAAGTGGTGTAGATGCATTTACGTGAGCTTGTAGTTTTTGTGTGAAGGCGGCGACCTGCGTGTCAATGTCTTCTGGTGTGTTGGTGTCTATTAGTGAAAAATGGTCTAGGTTTAATAAATTAAGTGTGAATTTCTTCCAATTTGTTTTAATATTTTTGTATCTTTTATGTGGGAGAGCAGAGAATTGTGTGTTGGGCCAAAAAGTCGAAAGTGACCGGATTATGATCGGAGCTCAGCTCCGATCTGGATGTCGAAACGCACGGCCAATCAACATTCAGTGTGAGTGCAAAGCCTAAGGTGGAGGCTGAGTTATGTCCGTACCTCGTATGAGTGGGCGGGGCTAGGATGCGGGGAGCCCGTTTGGTCTGTGTATGATTTCAGTTTGTGTCCTCGAGCGTTATCAAAATTACATCCCCAGGAGGTATGCTTTGCACTAAAATCTCCCATAATGATGTTCGAGCAATACCTAATGCTGTACAGTTATCAAGATTTTTAGTGAGAGAAGTTGATGTGCCTTGGCAGTGTACGTAAATGGAGATCATTAGTGTTGAGTCTCCCTTGTCTGGGGTGAGAGCTACCAGAGTTGCTTCTGCACCTTCCAGGTCGGGGTTGGGATACGTGTATGTTTAATTGTGTTTTTAATCAGAATCACAGTGCCGCCACCGCGAAAATTCGAGTTACGCATTGCTTGTCTATCATTACGATAGACTTGGTAGTTTGCCAGAGCTAGCGTGTGACTTGGTCTCAGCCATGTTTCCTGTAGGGAAATGACATCCGGGTTATACTTATTTACAAAATCTCGCAGTTCACACATGCGAGACTTTACTTCATCGGCATTCCACGTCACCATCAAGAGTCGGTACTGGGGGCTCATTTTTGGGTCTTATTGAATGAGCGCGCGACGCCCATCATAAAAATATGAAGTTTATCATTATCATTTTTTGTTTTTGCTATATCTTCAAGGGCCTTAAAAAATTCTGGGAATTCTGTCGTGATATTTTGTAGTTCCGCAATATAAGTTGTGAAATTTCTAAAATTAATGTGAGGTTCGGGTGTGGAGGATTCTCCTTCATTTTGAGTGATGGAGCGGGGGACTCTTGATTGTGCGATTGAGTGATTCCACGTGTCGCCATCTGGTGGCTGTTTTCCCCAGCACAGACGCTAGCGTAGCTAACATTTTATGAGACTACTTTGCTATTGGGGCGATTGGCTGGTTTTTTATTTTTATTATTATCATTGACAGGGTTTGTTTGTTCGCCCGTTTTCGTTTTTAATTTAGAGAAACTACCACAGCTTCTTAGCGAGGCTACGTGGCCGTCCTGGTTGTAATTAATACAGTGCGGGTTTTCCACTTTACCTTTGATTTCACAATCTCCGGTTCTGTGGTTCTTCCCGCATTTTAGACATCTGGGGTTCATTCTGCAATTTTTTGATGAGTGATTAGAGTAATTGCAATTATACCATTGCGTGACGCCCGGTTTCCTGCGGAAGGGGTCTATTTTCACGCTAATGAAGCATACTGCTTTGATATCAGGAATGTCAGTCGCGTTTTCTACGCGTTTGACTTCAACCATGAAAATAGGGAGTGGGGCTTGTGTCTTGAATTTGCGCAATTGCGCGACTTTCTCGACCGCTACCCCTTTTCCTTGAGATCATGCTCGATCTCAGCGACTGTTGTTGAAGCTGGGAGGCCCTTGATTACGACCTTTATAGGTCGGTTTGCAATTGGGTCGACTACCCAGTGTTCTATCTTTTTCTCGACAAACGAAATCGTAATGTCGCGGTGGTCATCGGACGTCGCGCATTGGATTTTAATCCAGTCCCCCGTCGCCTTGTTGACCGTAGCGGGATATTTTCGGTTTATCTCTTGAAGAATAAGATTATAGTTTTTGGGGGCGATCTTCATCATTATGGGTTTAATTTTGGGTGGCGATGGGATCGGGGGATCACTCATGTCAGCCGTGGGTTGGTCATCTTCTAAGAGTGCAAAGCTGTGTTTAGTGGTGCACACCACTTGCTCAATAGGTATTTCTTTGATAGTCCTAGCTGCCTTTCTGGGGAGTTGGAACTCTCAGTGTCATTTCTTTTATTTTTATTTCTATCTTTATTTTTACCTTTAGAGTTAATTTCAGTAGAATTAGCGTTTTTACTATTTAAATTTTTTGAAATCTGGTCATTAGGTCTAAATGTATGAATTTTACAGTTTTCAATTGGGCAAGAAAATAAAGCAATTTCACCCAGGATGGCTTGGTACTTCTTCTCCGCTGATGCGAGCTCCACTTTTAGCTTTTCAAAATCAGCTGGTTGGTAGAGGGGAACTTTGCTTGTACTTCCATTTCAGATTTCAGGTAGGTGACCCGGTTATCTTTGTGTCTGGCTTGAGCCCATAAGAAAGATAGGTTGTGGCAAGCTTGTTCAACAGTGATGGTTTGGGTGACGGGCACCCCTTCATCCATCCTTTCCTGCTCGTTCATCTCTTCGTTCGTAGCACTTTCCCACAATTCTTCAGACATGTTGACAAAGTCGATTGATCGAAAATGCCTAGTTATGCTGAAGCCAAGTTCAAGATTCCCCTGAGACAGAATCCGTTACATATGGTTTCTATGGAGATAGACCACGTGGGTTTTGAGCGGGGTGTCAACCACGCTTCACCCACTCAGACCATCCGGTCCATAATTTACAACACTTATGATAAGCCTCTTGTTTGAAAGAGTCAATTAAGTTAAACTGATTCACATATTTATTTTATTTTGATGTTGATTATTACTAACATCGAGCAGCCTCATCAGAAAAAGAGTATTACAAAAATTTATGCCACATAAATTAGAGACATAATAACTCTTACTGTTATAGAAGCAGAGAAGGATTGAATTTTGAATATATTGAATCCAAACTCAAAAAAATAATTGTTTTGATACGGAATTATTCAGTTACAGCTTTGATTATTTATCATTTCAAATTATTATTATGTCTCAAATCGTGGTCTTTTTAACACGCTTTTATAAGTTTCACTTGCATGTAACGGAATCTTGGAACTCTATTTTTACCCACTAAAAAAGATCGAATTCATTCGAAATTTCGCACACTTGTGAAGGACCGATGACAATGCAATAATTTCATAATTTTGTTCCATTGTCCTTTTCAGGATCGTCAGGAATAAGGATAATCAGATTTGGCGACAATTGCATATACTTTTTCCAGATTTGGCAACTTATTGCATATATCATTTTTAAATTTAGCGACTAGTTCCATATACCATTTTCAGATCTGGCGACTAATTTCATACATCATTTCCAGATTTCGCGACTAATTTCAGATTTAGCGACTAAAAGAATAAGGTGTAACCCGAAAGAGAGTGTTTTGAATTTAAAGCTAATTATATGCATGTATAAAATACACTTGCGATTAATAGAAACAAAACAAACAAACAAAAATGTTCTGTATCTGAGAAAGTTGAGGGTGTGTGTTAGCAGTTTCAAACCATAATATAAACATTTTTCTTAAAATTAAAAAAAAAAAGGCTCGTGATGATAAAAAAAATAGTTTATGTTCTGACTGCTAAATATTTTTGTTTTTGTTTTTATGAAGCTATACACTTAGAAGTGATGATACGAATTAACATTATAGCAATACGCTAAAAATGGGATAATTTGATTGACACTTAATATTACCATGTTTTTTTCACTCTCTTTCTTGAATGTCTGTCTGGTTGGAATTTTGTAATTGATTTTAAACTGTGTGACTTTCCGTTGAGTTAGAGACTTGAAATTTGGACCATAGCTCAGAAGTGGATCACAGTGCATGAAAATGTGAAAAAAGAAAAAAAAACGAAAAGAGGAATTTTATACTTTTTATGGTACATTAAAATATTTTTTAATTTGAACCTTTTCTACTTAACACACTTTTAATTGTTTGACCTGATCTTTTGAGACGGAACCTAATATATAACGATACGGGTTTCATCCGAGGCCCCGTAAACGGAGAGAATAAATACACTTCAAACCCTTTAATAAAAAATTCATTGAAGAGCAAGACTAATTCCAGCAGCCACGGCTCCAAATAAAACTCAAGGAAAAATTCAACAATGAATAAATGATAGTTCAAAAAACTAAAAAAACACGCTTTTATTGTAGTTCGAACTAAAAAATAAAAAATAAATTATAGTTTGAAAAAAACTAAAAAACACGCTTTTATACTGAATCGAACTAAAAATTGAAAAATAATTCTTTATAAAGAATAAAATGATTAACGAGAAAATGAATGTCATTGGGGTAAAAGCGTGGGGTGTTCTATAAATGTATCAATTGTTATAATTTCTAACTTCTATTCCGAAAAGCTGAATTAGTGTAAAAATGTAGTATAAAGCGCCCCACGCTTTTACCACTATGACATTCATTTTCTCGTTAATCATTTTATTCTTTATTAAGAATTATTTTTCAATTTTTAGTTCGATTCAGTGTAAAAGCGTGTTTTTTTAAAGTTTTTTTCAAACTATAATTTATTTATTGTACCTCTCAATAGTAGTAGCGATTAAATTGAAGACTAGAAGAATTTAATTTTCATTCCATTTTAGCCGCATAAAAGTAAAAATTTTCTTAAATCCTATGTTGTTTTTATGATTTTATTACCTTTAATTTCAATGATTTAGTAATTAAAAAAATTGCTCAGTAAAAATTTCTACAAAACATCTGGCATTGACGCACAGTTACTAGCCTCCCTATATTTTCTGCTATCCGATTCGTACAGTTCCACAATTCGTGGAAACTCACTTATTATGGCGATGCTTACTCTCTATTACACACAGTATATCCCTCATCGTAATTTATACAGGGTGGTCTCTCAAATTCACGGTACAAACTTTAAGAGTATGTACAGGACATTGTAACAATCATTTATTGTACAGAATGTAAGGGTACAAGTGACACGGTGAAGCACAAGTACAGGTAATAACAGACGAAAGGAAAGACAAAGTGCTTATTGAAAGCGTCGTTGGCAAGCGTAATGTTTTCAATAACTCTTCATAACTGTTCGGCGCATAAGCTATGAAGTCTAGCTAAATCTCACATTGCTGTACCACATACTGACTCTCGGAGAAGGTAGTCTGACAGATTCAAAGCTTCTATCACTGAAAATGGAAGAGGTATAAGCGGTTTTCGTTTAACACTCTACAAATGGTCTGATGACTCACACGTTATGAGCAACAGCTCTTGTACTTGACTTTGCTCTAACAGACACAACCTATAAGATGCTTTCTTCCAGACTTGGATTGCACACAGCTCTTTGTCGACCACGTCATGTCTGGTGACGTGGAACGAACGTGTCTCCCGAAGTTGACGATGTAACCACTGAAAAATTCTGTGATATGTCATTCGTCGCTCAGGATACTGCGCATGACACATTCGTAGCGCAGCTCTGTCACGGCCGTACATGTAATGCATGTCTGCATTTTCGGCATACGTAAAGTCTCTCATCGTAAACGTCAGCAAAATTGTGAATGGTATTTTCCCCTACTGAAAAGCATCATGTGGAATGGCGGCTAGACATCTACTGCCCCTACCGGCAACGAAACCAACCGGTCAATCCATTTCTCTTTTGTTTATTTCCCCTGTTTTCGCCTCACCGCGTCAATTGTGTGCCCATACATTCCTATACAATAAATGATTGTTTCAATGTCCGGTATCTATCCTTAAAGTTTGTTCCATGAATTTAGGACTACCCTGTATTTTTTTAAAATGAGCTGCATTTTGGTTCAGAAGCCTTTGCGCGACACAGAAAATCCCTCATTGTGAGATCCATTTCAGTTGTGGCACCATCTAGTAGCGATTCTCACTATCAAGTTTTGAAGCTTGAATTAATTTTAATTCAAGCTGTTATCGAATGCTAAATGTCACCGAGATTTAATTTTGAGAGTACCAGAGCCAAATTGGAAATCAAGGGATCATTTACATGCTCATAATCATATGACATGCATACTTTCGATTTTCGAATTCAGAAAATCTATCGACTCCAGCCGGAATCAAACCCACAACTTTGGACTTAGGAGGCGGGCATGCTACCTCTAAGCCACCGAGCCGGCATCATAATTATATAGAGAAAATCAGAATTATACTTGTTATTAAAAAAGATATTTTTAATTAGAAAATTAATTTAAAAGTGAGTTTGTATTAAAGAGCTTTTTAATGGAGCGCAATAGAACGAGAAGACCTAACAGTCACTCTTGTGATCTCATTTTATTTATTTTTTAAATAACTGAGTGAAAAAAAACACCCGGATAGAGAAAGAAATGGCACCTGAAACAGTTGAAACAAATGATACGGAAAGGGGAAGTCCCCAAATAGTTTTTTTTTTAAAAACAAAATCATTGTTTGTCGGATTGTATTGAAAGCACTGTAACTTGGATCGCTAATTTCAAAGTTTGAAAGTGTTAATCATTACAAAATAGAACTAGCTCCCCCCCCCTCGCCTCATGTGACCACTGGGAAATTTGGATATTTGGATAAGTTTATGAAAATTTTACCTTGGGGGCATTTATAATTCTCATATTTCATACATTACTTGAAAATGTCGGGCATTCTATAAAATACCTTTTTATTCAATAGAATGCCAGTGTTTCATACATTGCTTGTAACATACTTATTCCATCCTTTCATCAATGAGATTCACAATGCGTGAGAATGTGTTTTTGAGTGGTTCCGATGTGTAACTTTTGGTTATTTTATTGACATGGGGGGGGGGGTGCTCACACACAATTCTTTAATATTAATCGAAGTGTGTTCAGTAATGTATCATCTAATGAAATAGACATCATTCAATATTTTTTTTTTCGAAATAAAAAGAGCAATGTCAGGTGAGATGACGAACCTCCTTATTAACTATGTGCATTTGTCATCTTCCCGACTGCCTCTCAGAAGACCCTTCCTCTTTAATTTTATTTTATTTAAGGCATTCTTATTGAATAACTAATATTCTAACTTATTTTTTCCCCACCTTATTGCACATTAGGGTATTTTCTCTACTAAAACGTAGATTTACGTTGCTAATACAAAGACTATTAACCTCAGAAATTCAGCCATTCAAACAATACTATTTTCTTTGAGGAAGATTTCGCTTCTTCTCTCACGACTGAAGTACCTCTTGAGAAAGTTGAAATAAAAACACTTCTCTAATAGAGATTGCATAATAAGATCGTCAAATCTACCTTACCTAGAGGTATACCTACCATCTTTTATATCCAATACTCCTCTCAGTGGTGCAACGGGGAATATTAGGGTCCCCTGCAAAGTCAGGTTTTTCAGCCCCAAGTCAGATCTTACAGAGGATTGCAAAACCATAATCTTTGGTCCCCCTAGAATCCTGGGCCACCACCCCCCCCCACGACGCGGAGGTGTACGTTACACCACTGACTCCTCTTTTTAGACACGTTCTGATTTGAAATCTTCCACCGCTTCCTTATGCAAGAGAAAACATCAAGCAGACATATTGTTGTATCTCCCCTACTACACGATAGATGGCGCTATGAATGAGCGCGCGTCCTTGTGTATTTCACTGTAACCATATATTCACTTCTTTGTTGTCTTCTGCAGTGCGTAGTCAGCTGCCCTGAATAAAAAACTACAAAAGCATCTTTGGGTACTCACTGGACTATTCCAAACTCATTACCCTACTCGTATTCTAATATTCTGGTGCCCAAGACGTAACAAACCCAAGCAAAATAATTGATCCAAAACAAAATGGATAAAACTGCTTGAGATTCAAAGGAAAGTGCTACGATCGGCCGTTACGAAAACAATCAGTGAATTGGATAACTGCATCGCAGCAAAGATTTTCCTGTAGCGTCGCTGGCATTTACCAAACTTGAAGAAAAGACAAAACGTCTTTTTGAAAACGATGAATTAGTGATTACATATTTTTTTTCACATCCTGATCCCGGCACAGATCTCGACACAATTGGGGAGAATGAGCTGGAACAGAACGAAAACGTTCCGAGATAATTTTATCTCTGCAAAAGTTCGCTTCCAAGAGTTTTCAAAAATCTATGAGCAGAAAACACAACATTGGATATCTCTCCATCGATGATCGTTTAAGTATAAACCTTCCTAAATTGCAATTAATAGACTTCGATGGTAATCCCAAAATTGGTTTTCCTTCTGGTCCATGTTCCAAAAAATTGATGAGGATCTAAAATAGAGGACGACGTGAAATTTGCATATCTGATCCAAACAACAAAAGGTAAGGCTTTTGATTTCGTTCAATCTTACCATGTACTATCTAAAGGTGAATACAAAACTGTCATACAAAATTTAAAAACTCGTTTTGCTGATGATAAAATGCTAATTGAATTGTATGTACGCGAACTTTTAAAATTAATTTTAAATCAATCGCAAAATATGTCTTTTACTGATTTAGTAGACCAATTAGATACTTATTTGCGTTGTCTAGAAAATTTAGGAGTAACTAAAGAAAAATATGCATGCATGCTCTATCCGTTAGTTGAACCTTCAATCCCTGAACAAATTCTAATCGCATGGGAAAGAGAAAGAAATTCTATTTCTCGTAACATACTGCAAATACGCATGACCTTGAATGGACTAAATTCATGTGACGTCATAATCACTTGATAATTTTAAACCACGTGTTTTTAGCCAATCAAGTTCAAATTCACATGTGACGTCATAGTCACGATAAATGCAATTATCTATTTTCAGCAAATCAGTTCATGCACTTTCGTTGTTGCCAAATTACGCTTTTTTACGGAAACTTTTTTTTAAAAAAAAATTAATATTTGTCACTTTATTTAAAAGTACATGCATAAAACAAGACTTTTTTTTCTTTAATTTTAAAATCTTTTTGCAGAAGTTTCTTTTTATAACTCTTGAGCATCTTTACCTATTTACGTAATTTGAAATTTTACCAAAGTTTTACAAATAGAATAAAAAAGTACGAGCTATAGTTTATTGTCCGTTTTGAATTCAATGTAAAACACGTGTTTATGTTATCACGTGACCGTCATGAATTTAGTCCATTGTTAATTTCAATTCCTTCGTTCGGAAGTGGTCAGTGCTGAGCCCCTGCGTATTGCAAAAGCATTCTGTGCGGGAGAAAAAGATAAAAATAAAACAAATAAACATAAAACTGACTCCTCTCGCGATCTCAGTTCGGTGACCCCCGTCCCCACTGCATTGAGTCTTGTTACCCAAACAAAAAGCAAAAGGAGAGGGCGAACATTTTTTGTTTATTTTGTTCGAAAAAGACTCACCGCAGTAGTGACTGTTTCACGGCGCAAAAAATGCCCTTTCAAGAACGAAAAGAGAAAGTTTTGAAGATGAAAGCGTGCTTATCGTGTCTTAGAATTAACTGTCGCTCAGATAGATGAGTGTTCGGTGCTTAGTTTGCTCGAAAAAACATTTTCCAATATTATGTCCAAATTTATGTAGGGAAAATGAAAATCCTTTTTCTTCTCCGAGCAAAATAGAAATTAATAGTGTCACCAGCAATAGCTCTTCCGGTTCGATAGATGCTTTATTGCAAACACTCAGAATTAGAGTATCAAGCCCTTCAAAAACAAAAATAGTTCGCTGTTTATGCGACTCAGCTTCGCAAAGGTCATATATAAATCGTGATCTGGCAGAGTTTTCGGACTTAAAAATTGATCATCCCGAATTTTCTTAAACATAGTTTATTTGAAGGTATTGAAACGGAAAAAATTAAACATTTCGCATTTAAATGTGAACTTCAGGAAATTCGGGGAAATTTTTCGTGTGAAGCGATATTGTTAGATAAGGAAGTAATTTGCGGAACAATTCCAAAAATAAGTAAATCTGATGCAGAATGCTTCACTAAAAATGGAATTTATTTATCCGATTGTGAAAATAATGATTCTGACATATCAGTTTTATATACTGGGTGCTGACAATTTAGGAAAAATTTGAACTGGTATCATAAGTCAACTAACCAATGGTTTAACATAGACTGTTAAACCATTGTTCAGACTTATCTAGGGTGGGTAGCTATGGGAAAATCATTATCCTATACCACTTGTTCTAATCATGTCATGCCTGTAATTTCACTGCTAAACGGTAGCAAAATTTGCGACCTTTGGTCATTGGATATTCTGGGTATACATGACCCTGTGGAAAACAAAACAAGAAAGAATTGATGATGATACTGCGTCTTTTTTCGAAAAAACTGTAAAATTCAATCAGGGCAGGTATGAGGTAAATCTTCCATGGGTTGAAGGGCATCCAAAACTACTTGATTTGTAATTTCAATCTGAAAAACGACTCAATACCATGACTTCTAAACTTATTTCCACAGGAAAATTTGATTCTTATGACAAAATTTTGAAGAAATGGGAACAGTTGGGAATCATAGAAACCGTATCAATTAATATTAAGGGGTAAATTTATCGCACAAAAATGCAGGTGTTTACCTCATCGAGCTGTCTTTAAGGAGTCTAGTCTTACGACTAAAATTCGCCCAGTTTTCGACGCTTCAGCAAAAGATGAAAATTCCATTTCCTTAAATCAATGCTTATCAACTGGACCTAATTATATTGAGATGATTCCTTCCATTTTAAATAAATTTCGCAAAAGACTAGGAGTCATTTCAGATATTCGCAAGCCTTCTTGCAGATCTCAATTTCCCCTACAGACTAGGGACTATCTCCGATTTCTGTGGTGGAAAATTACGAAAAACGTGAAATTAAAATCTATAGGCATTGTAGAGTAGTTTTTGGCCTTTCTTCAGCCCATTTTTGCTGATGGCTACCATTTACCATCATTTAGAAAAGGAAAGAAATGATGTTGCGGTAAAATTAAAAGATTCTTTTTATGTCGATAATGTTGTGGCTAGTGTCCAAAATGAGATAGAGCTTCAACGATTTCAAACAATAGCTTGTCAATCATGTCGAAAGGGTTTGAGCTCACAGGTTGGTTTCTTCCACAGAGCAACAAAATCAGGAAAAAAACAAAATGCTCTGTGCTTGGCCTTTATGGGAACCAAATACTGATTTGCTCACTTGTGATCTCAGAAATATTTCTACTGAACAACGATACATGTTCTAAAAGACAACTTTTTCAATTTCGCAAAAGATATTTGATCCAATCGGTTTGCAGCACCCGTAACACTCATTCCAAAACTTCTAATGCAAAAAGCGTGGAAAAATTATAAACTAACATGGGATCAAAAACTGCCTCTGAAATCGTTGAGGAATTTAAAAATGGCTTGCTAGTTTGGAATTTTGAAACTGATTCAAATTCCACGCTACTTTGGGGGTTTAGTTGATGAGTCAACTACCACCTTACATATGTTTAGTGATGCAAGTGGAAAGCCTTTGCAGCGTGCGTTTTTTACGAATTTAATGCGGTAACAAAGTCAAAATTAAATTAGTTCAGGCAAAATCACGCGTCCTCCTCTAAAAAAGGATCCCATCACCAAAACGAAAAATGAAATGTCCATCCCTAAACTCGAACTCTTGGCAGCAGTTATCGCACTCGCCTTGTCCAGAGCGTCAAAACATCATTAAACATTCACAGCATTCAAAATTTCTACTGGACTGACTCAAAAGTCGTGCTTTGTTGGATCAAAAATTCTGGACTTGGAAAACCTTCGTTCGTAACAGAATAAAAGAGATCCATTCCAGCTCATCGAAGGAAGACTGGTATTACGTTCCATCACAGATGAACGCTGCAGACATCGCATCCAGGGGATGCAACGCACAAACTCTCTTCATCTTTGTTGGTGGGAAGGGTCCAATATGGTTGAAAAACCGTCCTCCTGGCCAGACACCAAAGACTCTGATTTCAAGGATGCTCTTGAACTTGCTACCGAAGAGAGAAAACCTACAGTTACGACGAATCTGTCTCTGAATGATTCCGACTCTAATTTCTTCGAGTGGACTAAACGTGTTTCAAAGTTTCTTCCATCGTTCGAACTTTGGCCTATGTAAAACGATTCCTTTCAAATGCTAAATCAGCAGCTAATGTCAAAAAGACTCTTTACTTAAAGGAAACCTTAGTGAAAAGAGCTCTCAAAATCTGAGCTCGAAATTCTCCTTTCATATAGAAGAGACCTTTGGCAAAAATCGTCGACTCATACCACCGAACTTTGTCGTTTACCTTGATTCTGATGGCCTCCTCAGAGTGGAGACAAAACTTTTCTCTACAGATACTGGAGATTACTTTAGACGACCTATATATTATATTTTATTACCTGACAAACATGAACTTGTTTTAAGGCTCATTGAAGAGACTCATCGAATTCCATAACCATGCAGGTATCCAAGCACTTGTTATTGTCCTGAGAAAAGTATTGGATATTGAGATCGAGGAAAACTGTCCGATCAGTCTTGTCTAAATGTGTAATTTGTCAAAGATTTAAGTCAAAATGTCCTTCTGTGTTTGCACCTCTTCCTGAAGAGCGTGTAAGAATGTCAGCTGTGTTTGAACGACCGGTGGGACCTAGCTGGTCCTCTGCTCCTGCAAATCGTGACAAAGTGTGGATCGCAATTTTCACATGTGCGGTTTACCGTGCCATCCATTTTGAACTTGTCTCGGACATCTCAACCAAAGTTTTCTTCTTGCTATTGAGAAGATTCATTTCACGTCGAGGTCGAGTAAAAACAATTTACTCAGACAATGGTACAAATTTCGTTGGACTCAACAACGAACTCCAAAACATCGATTGGAGTGCCATCATTGCTCACTCTGATTGAGAAGATCTCCTGGCACTTTAACCCCGACCGCCGCTTTGGTGGGGTGAAAGGGTGGTCCGAATGCTAAAGGAATTGCTGAGACGCAATTTGGGAAAAGCTTCTCTTCAATATGATGAACTTCACACCATCGTATGTGAGTGCGAGGCTCTTCTAAACAGCAGACCCCTACTTACCTCTCGGAGGACCCTCTGATTTGGTACCTATTACTCCATCTCTATTTTTGCAGGACCAACTGAATTCTGTGTTCAAGGCTTGACCTGAATGATATGCAAAATCTTCGCAAATGTGCGAACATCTTCACGCCGTAAAACATAAACTTAAAACTCGATTCCAAAAGGAATATATCTCAATTTAAAACAGACGAGCATAAGGTACAAACTCCTTTCTGTTGGAGACATGTATTAATCAGTTTGGATAATAGAAACGTGTAGATTGGCCTTTGGCTAAAATTGTCGAAATTTATAAGGGGCGTGACGTGTTTCCCGCGTTGCAAGATTGAAACTCAGAGTGGTGAACTGATACGGCCGATTCAACGTTTGTGCCTCTTGGAAACTTCAGGTAAAATTGCTGAAATATGAGAGAACCAATAACCTCAGAAGAGGTAGAAACTATTAAGTCTAAGACTGAACTCTTATTTTGAAAATTTTCTCTTGAATATTAATTTGTGTATTTTAATTTCAATTTGTGTTAAGTTTTCTAGATTAATGTGTGCATTACTTTTTAAAAACAAATGTTTAATTTTTGTTTCGGATTAATGAACATTTAATTAATGTATTTTAATTTCAATTTTTAGTGTTAATTTTTTCTAGATAATTTGTACATTACTTTCTGAAGCATGTTTAATTTTCTAATAAT
>BMAO01022790.1:0-18719 GCA_019973975.1 Trichonephila clavata
GAACAGTGGGACGTTAATATTCACTCACTCCATCAGTTATTTTAACACCCATATACTACCTATTGTGTTTCTAAATATTGTATCCCTCTATTTTTTCAATTCCTACTATTAGCTCATACTTTTCCTATATATATACATGTATATATATATATTATAATATATATATATATATATATTTTATATATCTTGATCCAATTTTCAATCGTTAATAAAGTACTTTCTATTCATCTAATCAAGTTCAAATATTTTTTTAAAACTGTAGTAGATCACTTGATGTAATAAAGTTTTTTCAAATATTAATTCATTAATTCCCGGTTAATTAATTAAATTAATTACTGGTTTCGACGCCAACTTAGATTCGTCTCCATTGTTGTAACAATGTAACTGATAAACAATGTCAAAAGTTGGCATCAAAAACCGGGTTTTAACCAAACTAACCAAATCGGGAGTGCATTGTTTTCAAAAATGTAGGCAAATCATGCTCTACTATTTTAGTTTGTCACTCCTACTGTTAGTTCACTCTCTCCCTATATATATATATATATATATCTTGTTCAAACTTTCAATTGTAATCAAATACTTTTATATTCATCCATTCATTCTAAGTATAGGAATTGACTTAAAATTTCTTTTTATATTACTTGGTTTATTCATATTATTTAGAGCAACCTAGTTTATGATATATATGGTTTTGAAATAGATAGCATAAAATGGAAAGATTGACGGTAACTACTTTTTATATCAAAGAAGATTTAAAAAATGATATACATTTAAAGCCGAGAGAAAAAACTCAAAATAATATTCAAGATACTAATAAAGTTATTATTTAAGGTACATAACATTAAAATACATAGTTTACATAGTAATTCAAGGAACATAACATTACAATACATAGATAACATACGGATTATCATACTGTTAAGACTGCAAGATGATAAATTTAACATTTAAGTATAACGATGTATACATTTTAAAATTATATGTAATAAATAAATAATTGATTCAGAGAATGACTTAAATAACACTAAATTAGAAGTTTGTTTTTTTCATCTTTACAATTTTTGTAAAAATTATTTGAATATTAATCATAACCCATGTATTTCTTCAAAATAAATTAATTACTTGTTTGTTTTTTCCTGCTTCGTATGCATGGTACATGTTGCTGTTATTTTTGCTTTCTTTAATAATGTGTTCCTGTGAAACTTGATTAGTAATGGTAATACAATGTAAAATATATTTAAAAGTGATATCCATGCTAATATATTAAGAGATATGTTTATTAGACATAATACGAATCCAAAAGAAGATTTTATTTTAATACTTCTGTTCTTTTTATGACTTCGTTCGATTGGTCCTCCACTATCTATCCCTTTACTGTTGTAGATAAAAGTTGTTGTGTTTTAAAAATCTGAATTGATTACTGTATAAAAATTTTTCAAGTAAATATTCCTCATTTAAATGTTGGAATTAAAACTTTCAATTACTAAGAAGCTTCAATATTTGTTTTTCAAATAAATGGGAGATTTTCTTCTATTTATTTTCAAACCCGTTTAATTTCTTATCACATTAAGCTGTTCCTTGTTATCAAGCTTTTTAAATTCTGGCGAATGAATGGTCCCGTTATCTCGTCGTCTTTGGTTTTGAAGAGTTTCAAAAAATTGAAACCTTACACTTCACAATGTTAAAAATTGTATTAGAATTTATTTAAGGTATCCGACTGGTTGCGACAACTTTTTTTTTTAAAAAATGGAGATATGTGAATTTTTGGTTGTTTTTTAGATTTTCTTATTGCATTTTAAGAACAATATGCAAAAATTAAGAAGAGAAAAAGAAATTATTATTACTAAAATGGGAAAAAATAGGTAAAGATTTACAAAAAAAATAATATAAACGGGGCCATTCTATACCAAATGTTTATGAACAAATTTTCAATTTTTCAATCCTGATATGTTGCTATGTTATTCATTGCTGAAATGACCTTCAGGATAAGAGATTTTTTAATTTTTATAAAAACTAGAGCACTTTATCTCAGTTTTTATATGAAATAGCTTAAAGAAACAGTGATTATATTCACATAAGGGATTGTAAATTTTGTAATAAAACAGTTATTGATAAATCTGAAGGTTAAAAAACTCTACTATTATACATAACTTACACAAAAATTTCACACACAGTTAATAATTTTCAAAACTTTTTTGCAATCGCTGACCCGTTTGATTATTTTCAAAAAATCGCATTTCGAGTAAAACGCGTTTTAAAGTAGTAATGGCATCTGCTTTTACTACAGCACTTGCAATTTTTGTTCTAGTGAACGGAAAATGATAAACTTGGTATTTTTATAAGCTAATAAGATGGCCTATAAATAAATTCATAAAAAAAAATTGTCAATTTTTGGCAAAATTCACAATTTTAGGGTAGTCGGATACCTTAAGAGTACTGTTACATCCAGTACTTTTTACCTAAAAATGTTCACTCAAAATTAATGTCTTCAACTTCGTTAAAAAAAGAAAGTAGTGTAGCTCATGTTAACCTATTCTACCCTTTATGCTCAACTGTACTTTAAAAGTTCCTCTGGAATAATATTATTATTAAAAATATTTTATTCATCAATTATCAACGGCACGCTTCATGATTATTGCTAAATAATTCCCTCTATCATCTACAGATGAAGTTAATACTTCTACGAAGTTGAAAATCATTCAGAAGGAAACATTTCCTACTGTATGTCTCATTTCAGTTACCATCTTGTGGGAAATTTCATATAAAGTGCAACATTGAAAGGTAAGTCCATTGTATATATTTTTCTTTTTTTTTAAGCCCTGATAAATACTGTTTGTAAAATTTTAAAAATTGAGTGTTGTCTTTTGAACACGCGGTAGAAGTGTAAACTTCAGATTCATTCTGGTAAAAAATATCCAATTGTTCGAATGCACTATGTTTTCTTTAGCGACAATTTCGCATGCAGGTGTTAAGTAGATTATTTTTCGTGCCCGTTAATTGGAGAATTCGTTTATTTTATCCATTTTCTGAAAAGGGCACTGATTAAATTATTATGCATTCTTATCTATATATATAAAGGAGAAAAGCGACTCACTGACTGCCTGACTAATCACAATATCTTCAGAACTATTCAACCTACAGACTTGAAATTTTTGTAGACATGTTCCTTTCATGGAGTAGAGATCAGCTAAGAACGGTTTTTTTGCGAAATTTGAACCGCAAGGGCGTTACGGAAATAAAGGGGCGTTATAAATAATTGTTTCCATTTTTAAACTACTCGACGTACAATCTTGAAATTGGGTAAGCAGATTCCTTTCCGCTATAAAATCCTAGAGATCCGCTATAAAATGAGTTTGGTGAAAATCGCTCCCCAAGTGGCGTTGCGGGGCTTAGGGGTGTTTCAGATAATTATCTCCATTTTTAAACCATTAGACGCACAGTCTTTTTATTTGATAAATAGATTCCTTTCATAGGGAAGAGATCAGCTATAAGATGGGTTTTGGAAAAATAGCTCCCTAAGTAGAGTTGTAGGGGATTAAGGGGCGTAATAGATAAATATTTTCATTTTTAAACTACTTGACCTACCTGCTTGAAAATTGGTACGCATGTTTCTTTCATGGAGTAAATATCCGCTACAAAATGGGTTTTGTTAAAATTGTTTTCCAAGGGGTGTTGCGGTGGGGGAGGGGGGGGGTTAAGGGAAGATATAAATAATTATTCCGGTTTTTAAACTATTAGAGTCACAGTCTTGAAATTTGGTAAGCAGATTCCCTTCATAGGATAGAGATACGCTACAAAATGCTCTTCCTGAAAATCGACCCTCAAGTGATGATGCGAGGCTTAAGGGGCGATATAGGTAATTATTTCCATTTTTAAACTACTGGACGTACAATCTTGAAATATGATAATCAGAATTCTTTAATGGATTAAAGATCCATATGAAATGTGTTTTGTGAAAATCGACCCCTAGGTGGCGTTCCGGGGCTCAAGGGGCGTTATAGATAACTTTTTCCATTTTTAATTTATTAGACGCACAGTCTTCAAATTTGAAGACTGTATTATAGACTGTATTTGAAGACTGAAGATATCAGCTACAGAATGGTTTTTGGGAAAATAGTCCCCCAAACGGCGTTGCGTGGCTTTAAGGGGCGTAATCGATAAATATTTCCGTTTTTGAACTATTACATCTACCTGCTTGAAAATTGGTAGGCATGTTCCTTTGATGGAATAGAGTTCCTCTAACAAAGAGTAAAACGAAAATTGACGCCCAAGGAGGGTTGAGAGGGGTCAAAAGGAGTTATAGACAAAAAATTCCTGTTTTTGAATCGTTAGACCCACATACTTGAAATTTGTTAAGCATGTTTCTTTTATTGAATAGGGGATCCACTAAGAATATATTTTACGGAAATCAACTCCTGGGAGGAGCAGGGGGTTACTGGGGTGTAATGACAAAAGATTCCTTTTTTCAAACTACAAGGACACTAATAATGAAATTTGGTTTGCATTTTTCTTTTGTTGAATTGAAATCCTCTAAGAACGGTTTTTTTGGAAAACGACTCTCAACGGGATTACGGGGGTATTAATAGTAAAAAATATTTTTTGTTAGATTTAGACTTGAAATTTGGCTTGCATGTACATTTTACAGAGTAGAGATCCACCGAAAATTGGTTTTGCGGAAATCCACTTGGTTATAGGGTTACGAAAGGACAAACATCATTCTATACTTCAATTTTAGAGATTTTTAGAAAATATAAATTATGTGAGTTCTGCCCTTTTTTTTTTATCAAGAGGCGACAGTTACAGGTATAAGTATATTTTTCAATACAATCGAATTCTTAATGCTAGGACTTAGATATCAATAATTTATATATATATATATAAGCAGTATATACTTATAAAATATCATGAAATACCCAGCGAAGCGGGCGGGTAACGGCTAGTATATTTATATATGAGTATATATACGATTTAAATGTCAATTAGTTCAAATATTTAATATATATTTGTTTATATGGTACTTACGTACTATCGCAACAATACCAACGTTTAAGGTAACTTATCAAGTTCGTAACCCTGATTTGCCATGTGTCCTACGCGCTGAATTGGCAACAATGTGCTTCCTTTCATATAATATTGCCTATACCATGCGTTAATACGTACCGTTTATATAACTTATGTAGCACCGTACACTATGTAAGGCTAGGAAAATTTATGCTCTGAGAGCCGTTTACTTTATTTAAAATTCTCTATGCAAACAAGAGGAGAGGTTCGTACTCTTCCACAATTAATGCTTTTGTTTTTTCGTAATCTCCTAGTTGTCATCTGTAATATAGCTTTCTCGGGAATTAACTTCATTAAAATTTTGGATTTTAATTCTTTTGGACATTTTTGTGCTTAAATGGTCTTTCTACTTAATCAAAAAAAAAATCCCCTGTTTCGTTTTTCTTGTCACAGGGTGTACCATTATTTATACAGCTTTATAAGGAGTTTATCTAATGAAACAATACTTTGAACAGCAATACGTTGAATTTACACATTCCGTTTGTTGTTGCAAGCGTAACCTATGCAATTCGTCTTCATTTTTATGTTGCACAATTGGGGTCTCAGGGAAGTCCAAGATAAATTCCTTATATATTATAAATTCTGAGGATATCAAAAGTATTTCCCTTAGATCAACGATTTTAAGCGATTAATGTTCTATTTCAACGATTTCTTCTTATACAGCTAACAAGTCAACTGTTGTAATATTTTTAAACACTATTGATCATAAACAATGTTGAACGGAAAAATGAAACTCACATTTACTGGATACTCCGTTAAGATCTCTACTATTCAACGGAGAGTGGTAGCTTGATAACAAACTTTGAAATATTCTTATAACTACCAGAATCCCTTATCCAATTCCAATATAAGAATAATCTTTTATTATTATTATTAATTTTGATTGCATTCCTCTTCTCTCGTTCCCTTGTTGAAGATGAGTGGAAGTGTAAGCTACATAATAATATTAAAAGAAATAAATATACAATCTTTAAAGAAAGGAAATAAAACTTCACAGAAAAAAGTGTGCAAAAATTTATACTTAAAAAACAACAACACGTATCCCTAAAAAGTTTTCATTTCAAAACTAAGTGAGAGTCGCCGATCCGAGCATGATTTCCGACTATAGCTGACAAAATTCGAGTAGCGTAACTCACCCGAACCTGACTCTTCATTTAAGTTAACTCTTTAGCAAAACGCGCCTTAAAAAAAAGAAGTTATCACTTCAAAAATGTAAGTACTTTTACTTTATTTTCAAAACTTCTTTTGAAGTGATAACCTTTTAAGTACCGTTGGGATAAAGCAGTCATTGCCAATGTATTCAATTCTAATTTTTAAGTATTGTCGAATCTATCAAGCTATTACATATCTTTTTAAGAATAAAAAAATAATAGTATTGGCAATAACTTTAAAAAATATATTTAAATCCTTGATTTTTATTTATTTTCATTCAAATATATTTTTCCTTTCATGCATAATATAAAATAATCAGCGATCACGTTTTGTACTTGAATAAATTTATTGCTATTTGCAACATATTTATTTTTGTTTCCATCCAAATGAATTTTGCTTACCTCATTTCAGATATGCTTAAATGTGTGATCTAACGATAGCAGACGCGCTATATCACTAACAAAATTTCTCTTCTGACTGCAGTGAAGAAGCGAGGATATTGTGAAGTTTCTATACAAAGTTAAGCCACACAAAATGGGAAGTGTACGATGTATTTTTATGCTTGGATTTAAAAAATTGATCGAGATTTTGATTTTAATCGAGAATAAGTATATGTATCTTGTTTTACATGAGTGTGTGTGTGTGATGTTAAAACAGTGCATGAAATGTTCCACATGGTTTCTTGATTTTTAAAGTTGTAAAATGTTTTAAACTTTAGTAACCTGACTGTACTAAAAAGTACCAACTTAATTTATTAGCCCTAATTAATAATATTTTTAAAATTTTGAATTAATATAGTATAAATATTCTAATAAGCTCTTATAATGTATTCAAAAAACGTTTCAAGGAGATTTATTTTTTTTTCGGTCATAAAGAGTTTAGTTACATGTTTTCAATAAAAAAAAATATTGTATCTTCAAGAAAGGAAAAGCTTGCATATGTAAAGCAATTGGTAATTTTAAAGAAATTCAGCTTTATAAAATCAGTAAATTTGCTTCAAAAAATGACAATAAATTTCTAATAACTAGCGTGAAAGCTTTTTCATAATATTCTAAATTCAGAACTGGGATTTGGTAGTATTGGGATTCAGTAGTTTTTTTTTGTTTTTTTTTTTTTGTTTCAACAGCTAAACATCTGTTTTTGAAACACTCTTCTTTCCTTTTGAATGTCTACAGTTTATTTGATTTATTTTAATAATTGATGCAGCTAAAGTGAAAAAAAAGCATTCATGTAATCCATTTTGTTACATCGGGTATTTAATATGACACACTAAAAAATAGTTTTATAAGTACTTCAAACATTTTTTTGTTATAACTAATAATATTTACTGTTTAAAGAAATAGTGTAGGAAGTATTAACTTCAACTTTTCGAAAGAAACACCAATTAAAATAGTTCTTTTATCAACGTCAATTGTAATGCAGTCAGATCAAACATTTTATTTTAGAAACAAACTTCATAATTGAAAGTAAATTTGCTTTATTGTTTTTCACTTCAATTGAAATAAAGTGCTTGAAAGCTTTTGCTTTCAAAGATTTTGATAGAAAATGTTTCTTTTTATTGAACAAAACAAAGTTGATTTGCCACATTTGAAATCAAGTTCTCATATTGAAAAATTAAGAAAACTGTAAGTCAGTCGAAAGAGATTTTCTTACAGTTTTTATGAAATACAGCTTCTGTACTGCCAAACATTGTTAATTTTGTTTATAGTTTTCTAAAAATAAAAATGCACATTATAAAATTCAGTTCACAAAGATTTCTGAGCCAACCAGTATTTATCCATGAATTTATAAGCACAGTTATAAAATAAGAATCTTTAAAAAGATGAAAGAGGTGCCGAAAAATTTTTCTGCTTGGCTTACTTCCGTATTTTGATAATAATAAAAAGGGGTTTTAAAGAATAAGTTCACGACAAGACTACTCCATTAAAAGTTTATTTTTGTAGTTTCCTTTCATAGTAAAATCTTCAACAAAGCGGCTCTTATGAGACCATAAGGAGCTTTAGTGATTACTTATTTCAAACATTCGTTTGCAATGTTATACTTATTGTGAAATATATTTACTTATTCTTGCATAGAAAAAAAAAGTTGTAGCTTGAATACATATTTCTAACGCTTCTTTAGACTTAAAATTAATCATCATTTTTATCATCAAAACAATTAAAGAAAAGAAAGTAAAGCTTTTTCAGCATTTTGTTAGTTTTATATGCACAAGAGTATTTTAAAAAAAGGGATAATAGTAATAGAAAATTCATTCGTTAAGTTTTTGCTTGAATTTATAAGAATTGATTTCGATTTTTAAAGAATTGAAATGAACTGACTGGAAGATTTAGTTTTGAAAACAATTTAAATAAAATGAATTTTATTTTTCCATTTGAATGTGCTTTTACTTTTTTAATAATTTAAACAGACTATTTCTTGATGTGAATAGAACACTTTTATTTATTATGAATATCTTACTTTATTTATTCATATTACTTCAAATAAAAATTTCTCTTATGTTTGCTAAAAGAGGACCTTTCAGAAAAATTTAGTATTGATTTTGAGTGAACAGTCATCCTGATGATGCCTTTTCATAATTCAGCTCTACACAATTTTTGAAATACTCCTGTCTTAAGTTTGATAAAGCGTTCCAGCGTTTGGGTGTGATTTGAAAGCTTTAGAAATCTGCATCTGAAACATTTATAATACAATAACTTTTTCACTCAAAACGTTTTTTTCGCATTTGTAGTGGTGCCAGGTACATTCTATCCGTAATCTCATAGGCTGGAATAGATTTATTTTCAGCGACGTGTCTGCAGACGTACAGAGCAGCGGAGCCAGATAGTTGTCCTTCACACAGCTCTACAACAAGATATTATGATATGAGGTGTTATTTCAACTGATAGCCGACTTCTTTGGTTGTCCTCTGTGACACCCTTACTAGATGAAGGTACCTCGACAAAAAAAAAATATTCTAGGTACTGTAGTGTTGCTTTTTCTTTCATGGACCGCTAAGCTTATATTTCAACAGCATAGTACCCGACCACACATGGCATGCATTTCTATATAGTTTCTTACTTCTCCAACACTTCCAAGACCAACATAATCATCATATCTATTCCTAGCATAGAACGCTTAAGCTTTGATGAGCAGGTGTCTCCACCCATCCCTGGATCACTCGAATTTAACGCAAATTGGAACCTGCATGACAAACAATCCAAGGTGTATGTGCTGTATTATTTTCAAATATGAAGACATCTTGATTGTTTATATCAGAGCTTCAAACCGGAACTGAACCGAAATCCAAAAACCGGAAAAAACCTTTATTTTGGTCGGAACGAAAACCGGAACTGAACAGGAAAAAAAAATATCGGTTTATTTCAGTTCGAAGTATCTTCAGCCTTTTTGTTACTGCAATTAACTTATCAACATTTTTTTAATTTAACGCCAACCACATAGTTATCATCATTACATGAACATTGTTTCTCGATTTTCTATTTTGATGTACAACATATAAAACTAATACTTTAGATTTCTGTGAATATAACAAAATAACTTATCCGCTCTTGTACAAGATTGCAATGGTAAGTTGAGCGGTTCCAGCTAAACTAGTTCGCGTTGAAAGGACGTTTTCAGGTTTGAAATGTATTCTCCGAGACAACAGAAGTAATTTCAGAGAAACCAAGAAAAAGATATATTAATAATAAGATGCAATTTTCATATGTTAAATAAATAAATAAACATGTTTTTTACATAATTGTTGCAAGACTATGTGCACGATGTGAGAGGAGAGTGTCAAGCGACAAGGGCACTTATAATCGACATAATCATGAACTTAGTTGTCAAAAGTGATTTTTATATTGGATAATAGTGCCATGATGCTTACCATTCTCTGCTCAACGCTTGTATCATACATGTTGGTTAATTGTATCAATTCGCATAGCGTACCAATTAAAATCTTCTAAATTTTGATCGAATTACATTTTTAGTACAAATAAGAATATACATAAGTAAAATTATTCTCATTTGGAGCTGAACCGAAAACTTTTATTTTTGATGGAAAGAAAACCGGAACGGAACTGATATATATATTTTTTTATTCCGGTTATAAATTTAGTTATAAATTTTATATAAAGAAGTCTATCGTTTATTATATTTTTGAATATCAATGGTTTCTTCATCCTTTGAAAACCATTGGATTGAGACTCTAACTCTAAAGAATTAATGTTATTGTCAACAAAAATTTGTATTCATTCTAAAAGGAATTTTCTTATGTTATTTTTAATTATCAAAATAATAGTTACCTAAACTGAATAATTTTTTAAACTTTTGTGCATCTAATTCGTAGAATGTTTTTCATAATGTTATATATCATAGCACATTTAATGTTAAATATGTTTGCCCAAAATTCAATTCAGAAAAAATTATTTTCCATAAGACTAAAGATATTTGGTTACAAACTGGTAAGTTTCCAGAAATTGTGACGGAACTGATTTCTGACAACAAAGTATCAATCATCAAGGAATCTATGTTTTTATGATTACCTACTATGTTTTCAATGTTTTAAATCTTAAAAATTAAAATTAATTAATGTCGTGTTTATATTCTTCTAAATTGATGAAGGAATAAAATATTTACTTTCTATGTAAAAATAAATTCCAAATAAACATAAATCACTCATTTAAGAGAGATCTGCAATAAATGACACTTCATTCACATTACGGATACACATTCTTACTTGCTGAACTCTCAGTAAGTAAGAAAAGCTACAGCATTGGTTAATACGGGCTGCTTACACAATACAATATTGCAAACATTTTGATAAGATATTGAATAGTTCAGCAATGCATAGTATGTGTGCAACTATCCTCTGGAAGCAGGAATGTCTAAAGACTTCTTGAGGCCTTGGGCCGCCACGTAAAAGTATGCCCTCCCTATGGCCCTTAAAAATAGGCAGTATACATTGTCAAATACTTGTATAAATGGTAATCCGAAACAAATGTGCATGACTTACAATGGCAAAATCCGGCTCGACTGACTGGTGCCTTTTTACTGAATGAGTAATGATGACGTATGGTGGTAGGCCTAGGCGTCTGCATGGACGACCATCATCACATAACAATACAGCCTTGCCTTTTTTGCCAGTTGACATATAGTTCAAAATTCCCAGTTTTTTCCTGTCCCGGAGATGTCCGGGAATACCATTTGACCGTTAAAATTATTCGGATTATGATCTTACTGAGGCTGTCGGGAATGAGACGTGACCCTCATGGAGGCTCAGGTCCTGGGCCAGGCGTAGTTGGTCCATGCTTAAGAGTTCCTACCTGGAAGGAATTTTTTTTTCTTCAGACGTTATTAAAAAAAATGCTTTGTTCAATTCAAAAGTTGTAATAAATATTTACAATATATATTAATTAGTCCTATTTTCAATTCTGGTTTTAAAATTTTTTTTTATAGAAATAACGCCCTATTTTTAGTCTAAAAGATAGCCATCAAGCCTTTAGATATTTTTCAGACTTAACTTTATTGAAAGAAACCATTTTGGAAAACTCAAAAATCGATTACCTCCTACCATTTGATTTGCATTATGAATTAAATTAATATACGTCGGGTTTTTAACGTTTATATAACGCTATAAATAATGAGCAATAAATTGAAAAATATATCAAAAAGTTAAATAAGGAAATTCTTTTTTAGTTAAAATTTTTTTCTTTAGGATTAAAAAAAATTTCTTATAAGAATGTTTTATTTTATCTTATATATTTACAGACGCGCGAGTGACAAATTTTAAGAACTACGTATTTCAGTGAACACAGCTAATGGTAAAGTTCTCAATCTCATTAAAATTTTAATTTTTTAATCGAATTCTGAAAAAAAAGTCAATAATCTGAAATTACATTATTAATTTTAAAAGCTTCAAAACATCCGATTAATAAGAATTGTCTTATATATATATTCTTTAAGATAATTAAAAATTCTTTACTATAATTAAAGTCAACATTCAAATTTAAAAGTCTACAGCATCTTAAGTTTAATCAAGGTGACTCTTAAAGAACATGTCATCAACAATATCATCTTTATAACACAAAAGTGCCTTTTATTCCTGCTTTTGTAAAAAAAAAAAAAAAAAAAAAAAAAAAAAAAAAAACATCTAAAAATTTCCTGAAGTAATATTTGAGCTTAAATTCCTTATTAACAGTAAAATAACGTTTGAAAAAATTGACAAGATAAAAGTAAAGAGGCGTAATAACTACCTACGATAAGATAATTTAATTAAAAAGCTGCTACAATCTAACTAAAAAAAAAAAAAAGAAAAAAGAACTGGAGAATTAACTCTAGGCAAAGAAAAAATTTCGAAACTACTCAGTTCTTCATTGAGCGGAAAATTTCATTACAGAGAAAATCTCTTTCATATATAAAATAATCCTTTCTTTTGATAACATCTATTAACAAAAAACTAAGATGGACATTTTTATCCTAAGTTGTAACTTCTTTCAAAAGTGTATTAAGATGGAATTTTTTTAGTGTTCATTTTTAAATGACTTCGTATTGGCTTGTTGATACGTATATGTATATTCGTTTGAAAATTCTGTTAGTTTCTTGCCTTATAAGGGGTCTTACGATAAGTTCAGTTTTTTTTTAAAAAAAAAGGGTCTTTTGTCTTCTTGAATTATTTGTTTTTGAAGAAAAGAATACATTTTTGTAATTTATAAGAAACAGTTTTCTTCTAAAAGATCATACATAATTGCAACATTCAAATTAACTTTAAACTAAAATTTCCAATAAATGTGCACTTTTATGATGGATTTTTTAAAAATAATTCCTTTTCAAAATTACCATATCTCGAAATATTGGAATATTAATAAGTGACTAGTTTTTTTTTACAGTGAAAAGGAGTACAAAAATTTAAGAAAAAAAGTACGACTAAATAAATGAAACATTTTATTAATTCAAACAAAAATAAACTAATTACACTTACATCCCTTTTAAAAATTTTTTTGTCAATATATCATTTTCTAATATACCGGAAATTTAGAATTAAGAAAAATCCTTCATGTTGAATTTTTCGGTAAGTGCCGCAGCTAAATTAGTAACATTCCACCTTGGTTTGTCCCATATCCAATATAATTATTACCAATATAAAAAAAAACTCTTTCAACTGTTGCATTAGTTCCAGCGCAGTTAAAAGTAAATTCAACAGGAATAACTAAATTTTCATATCGAATGTGTTCATTTTTTGAAATGGTTAAATATTTTCACCCATCTTTTATCAATTTCAACACACAGATTTTCCTATTGTTCTTATTTATTAGAATTTAAATATACATTTAGTCTTCTAACTTCTCCAAACAGACAATTGTCATCAATTTGAATACCTGGCATTTCTTTCAATAAAAACTCAGCACAATTTTCTATATCTGCTCAATTTACTTGCGATGAAGTGACGCGTAATTCGGCGTAGTATCTCTGAATACGGAGATAAACAGATAAGTTTTCAAAACATTGAAAAGGGGAACATTTTCGAGGAAGGACAGGACCTACTATTAAAGAAGGATGTACTCCCTAAAGGAGGAGGATTGGCCACCTTAATATTAATAATAAATCAAAAGAAATATTAAATTAATCCTGTCAAGTTATTTTGGTGATTTGAGTACACAAATAGTCAAATTTTTTTATAGCAAAAATAAAAGCTTTGCAGAAAATAAAATATACTTAGCAGTTAAAAATTAATATTTTGAATTAAATGCATAAAATATTTTGAGGTTTTGTATCAACTGCATATTTGCTCGAGGTAGCTACCACACAGCGTGGCAGTGGCGAAGTTCGTTCTAGTGGAGCATTATTTTCTAAAAAATAATGAAATAAAAATTAATACGTATAGTAGTTTGGTAATTCAGTTTTGTGTGCTATTACTGGAAACATTTTTCCAAGCACTACCACAAACACTCCACTTTCCATGCCTAAGATCATCTCGGGGTGACATTTTGCAGCAGTAGCGCCGTGCTCAAGATGAACTCAGGCATGACAGTTAAAAGGTAAAAAAAAAATTTACATTGCACGGAATATTTGAATTAATTAAACATTAAAAAAGTTTTAAGCTGTTCTACTTTTTGTACACTTTGCAGCATTTTAATTATTATTTAAAATACCATCCTCAAATCATAAAAGTCTCAACTTTCATGAAAACTAATTTCTAAATAAAAAAAGTGATAAGATATTCGAAAGCGCAAATAATTTCCAAATGCAACCATTGTTTAGTCTAGTTGCACCGAAGTTATACTTCTCCGAATTTTTTATACAAGTTTTCATTTTTCATAAAATGATTTTTGCTAATCAGACAGTTCTGTAATTTGCACATTTTTCAATATCGCCAACCGTTTCTTTGTGAATTCTGATGAATGGATAGTTTCCAAAATCAATTAAATGAATGGGACTGGAAACTGAGCATTGGTATAATCTCCCTCAAATCCACCCAACCCCCTGCTGATTATAGATCAATATATCTACCCCTAAAAGTCATTCTGAGAAACAAGTTCTGACCCTTGGACCATTCAATCCTTCGCCTCTCGGTTGAATAGTTATGGAGCAGAAAAACGAAAAAAAAAAAAAAAAAAGCAAAGAGAGGGAAATAAAAAGAGGAAGGGGAAAAAAGCTTTCAAAGCAAAAATCCAGGGGTACCAAAGTCCTTTTATTCACTTCGTTCACCAATCGAAAGCGAGGAACCCCAACATTGACGTCATGACCGACGTCACTACCGCCCTGATTTCCTCACAGCTTTCTATTTCCGGTCTGTTCAAACTAAGGTCAGTAAGCGGAAGTTTTCCCACAGCTGAAAGATTTAACAATTGCTTCCTCTTCTGTAGTTGAGATTTATTATATCATCAAATCTCAGGTAGTGTGTTTAAGTAGGAAAGTCTACCAATTGAAATTTTATTGGAACAATGATTCTTTTTAACATCCTGTTTTTAATTAGGTAAATATTTGCAATATATATTAAGGAGACACATAAAGAAGTCGGCAGGAGGCTGTTTTCACTAGTACTTTTGGCAATAATGAATGAAAAAAAAAAATTGAAAAAGTAAAAAAGAAATTCATAAGTAAAAGCGATGGTAAGATTTAGAAAAAAATATAAGTTGTGTTTGGCTTTCAAATGTGGGTGTGAAAGTGGTTGTTTATATTTATGATTTTATATAAATATATATACTCTGTAATATTTGATGAATTTTTGTATTATTTATAGCAAATTACCAATGAATATTTTTAATACCCCCATACACACACAAATAGAATTCTCTTCCTTTCGAAAAACATTAGTCATTCTGTCATTCTTGAAAATGATATAAGTATTTAAAATGTAATAACATTACACTGAAAATGAAATAATATAAAAAGCAATGTTTAACACTGTTAAAATAATAATAATTTAACAATTTATACTTCTAAAATTTGATAATAAATCTAATTATAATTGAAATACGTGCACGAAAGATAAAAATAAATCTTAAAATTTTTTTAAAGTATATAACAGGAATTGAAAATTTGGAATAAAGTTTCTGCTTGGAATAATAAGTTTTTAATTACATATTAAAACATTAAAGCAGAATAAATTTGGATATTTTTCCAAAAAATTAATATATGAACAGAAAGGGGGAAATGCAAATAGTTTTCAGAATATCTGTAAAAGAATTACTTTGTTCAGAAAGCCTTTTTAATGGATTTTTTAATTGAAAAAGAAAAGAAAAAAAATTGAAGCATAAGAGTACATTGATCAAAAACATACAGGGATTGTTTGCATTACTTTTAAAATTATTCTCGAAAGAATTGAATTAATTAGAATCAGATGAAAGATAATTATTTAATTTTTCTTTTTAATGTTGTGAAAAAAATTTTAACATGCAGAATTCTTTTTAAAGAAAGCGGCATTATATACAATAGTGATTTTTCCAATTAACGGGGGCTCACAGAAGCTTTGAGAGTGATGGGAGCAGAGGAAAGAGGCCCCACCCCCTATAGATCAACAAATTTTTAATTTTTACCATAAAAACCCTTCCGCTCTTTCGTTTACTTGTTTTTTAGAATGTAAACCCACTCACAACAAGAGAGGTCTCTTTATGTCACGAAAGGGAAGGACACAAAAGGAAAAAAAATCCTATTTCGGAGGTTCTTAATACGAACTAAGAAGTTCAGGATAATATATTATTAATAAAATAATCTCTATAAATAAAAATAAAAAATGCATAAAACAACCAAAAATTCCTTTTATTCTTTACAACTTTCTTTTACTAAACACACACAAAAAAATCGAATAAATTTTGTAATTTAAGCACCACACACACACACAGATAAATCTAGTAAAAGTCAGTCAGAGGTAGTCATTTCATTCTATAATAAATGATCGGTATCTTTGTGGAGAAATTTCTTATTTGTTTTTTTGGACGTTACTGTTCTAATGAACTGCTTCCATATGTGTCCTGTAACGTTTTCCTGCCTCGAAACTGATAGATCGGCTTTTCTATGTAGGTAATAATACGCCGTTTATATCCACACGTTCATTCTTAAAATATTGCAAGATCCTTTCATCTGACACCACACGGAAGCCATAGTCCAAAAACAAAAACATCTGCACCCCACTGGAAGTCGAGCCTCGAGTGGAATTCTAGATGTAAGAATGGACCGTCCCACTCCAAGCGGGTGAAGAACATACCGCTTGGAACACTCGAAAAGAAACGTTGTGTCAATAAAGTATATTTTGTTGTATTAAAACACTGTGTTGAATAACTTGTATCGAACTGTAAATATTGTAATTAATAGCTGTAAACGTAATTAGTAATTTAATTAATTAAGAGTCTCACGCTACTCATTATTTTCCCAATGCGTCCACAGTCCCTACAAGAATTGGCGGCTCCTGGGGTAAGCAAAGGTGTTGATGTCAGCAAAAAACAAGCTAAGAGAGAAACCTCCTCTAAAAGTGTAACTTTAGCTTTGTCGGACTGTTGAATGCAAGTAAGGATTCAGTTTAACAATGCAATAAATATATTCGTAAGAATGCATTATATTGAATGTATTCATTTTCTCCCTTTAAGACTCTGCTCACACAATTGTGCGGGGTAGATATTCTTATCCCTTAAGACCCGAATTATTTTTATCTTTAAATATTACATTCTTCTGGATATTAACACTATGTTAACCCCTGTGTGACGCAGGAAATAATAATAATAAAAAAATTTGCTTCCCTTCTGGAACGTGGAGTGTTCCAACACGAATGTCGGGGGGAGTCTTAAATGCAAAAACACTTTTTGGAGGATTAATATTCAGATTTCCACTTGACTATGGTTCAAACTGACGAGGTCCATTTCCATTAGAACCTCGAGTTGCTTTGAAATGTGATGTTAATAAAAATAAACAATCAAAAGTTTTAAAAAATGTGCCATCAATGATGTTTAGTCTTATTTAACTTGAATCTCATATTACATTTGCACTTAAAATATTAACTTACTCACACACAAATAACATTACGTAAAATTATTATAAAAATAAAGAAATACCAAATTTATTAATGTGGCTAGCAGTAAGACTCCATACATATTTGGTTAAAGAGTTTAACAAGGCGTTTAAGTATTACAGTGACAAAGATTAAAGTATATTAACATTTAGAATTACAATAAAGACATTTATGAAAACTACCATTTTTGGGATTACAACAATAAATAGGGGCATAGATTCTACTCTCAATGTTCATTTCTCGACAACAACCTCTTGACTGATAGTTTCTGGATTTGACCGCTAAAAATCGCTGTCCGCATGTTGGTTTATTGCATTAATAATAAGACATTTGTATTGATCTCTGTTATAGAGCGATTTTAAGATTATTTATTTAATAGATATTATTTTTTTTAAAAGAAATAGTAGAATTTGTTTTCATATTTTCGATTACATTGATGGTGGTAATGACATGAAAATGCACTGTACTGGCCACACAAAATGCAACACCGAGAAGGACCAGATTTATCACAGCGAATGTTATTTGGCAGATAAAATGTTGTACAAAGATCAAACGATTAAGATTACAGCCACTTGTGACATGAGGATGATGACAAAATCCTTAGTTAGATTAGCCGCCATTGTTAATTATAACCGTTGCCACACGCCTCGGCATAGAATCAAAGAGGCTTCGGATGTATCCTTGGGGTACAGCAATCCATGCTGTTTCTACATATTGCCAAAGTTGATCTGGTGTTGCAACGGGTAGTGTATCCCGGGCCATTCGTTGTGCAAGCATGGACCACACGTTTTCGATTGGTGATAGATCGGCAGAATAAGCAGGCCAAGAAATGATTCAGTCAGATGGGTAAGGAAGAACTCTTGAACACTGAGGGCCACGTGTGGTCGCGCATTATCCTGTTGGAATATGGCTGATAGCAAGGGCTGAATATATGGGAGAACCACAGGCAGTAACACATCAGACGTGTGGCACTGGCAACTCAGTGTCTGGCAATGCGTACTAGAGGGGTGTGGCAATGAAATCC